>PVKM010014611.1:0-28824 GCA_004027735.1 Carollia perspicillata
ACAGCCAGGAATATTTGCATTAACAGGTTCAGCTTGGGGCTGAGGCTGGGGGTGGGGGGGGGCGGAGGGAGAAAGGGAGAAAATGCTGGGCCAGCCCATCCCAGGCCAGGATCCTGCTCGCCTTCTGGCCTCATCCACAGCCCCCCGAACCTAAAACAGATAGTTTATATTGTGGTCAACATCTGGCATGAAAGCTGGAGGGAGAAAAATCACCGTAGGACTTTGTTTTTTACGACCCACTTTAAGTGTTGTCAGGTGGGTCCACTCAAAAGTTAACTCCTTCCAACAGTCTGGTTGCCCAAACTGGTGCCTTTTCTTTTTATTTCTTTTTTGTGTAAGCAAGGGTAAAAACGCAGAGTCCCCAGCCTGGACTGTGCCGGATGTTGGGCTCAGGGTGGCCCAGCGGGCACGTGTGTGTGGGCATGAAGGGGCCGGTCGCCAGCCCTCTGTTTTGCAGCCTCCGTGCTGAGTCACAAATACCGTCCTGTGAGGGTGAAATCTTTTTAGAATTACCTTGCAGCTTTTTGCGGGCACACACACTAGAGAGCTACTCTGGAACCCCACACAGGCTGCACACTATGAAAAACTGCAGTAACTTGATCGCTGGAAGGACAAGCGCCCCCAGTGAGCTTCCGACCCCTTCCCAAGTCTAGTATGTGACTTCATGTGTCTTCCCAACTGAAAACTACCAGCAAGCACCTCACCCAAGTGGTGCAGACCCTCACGGTGGGAATCAATATGTTTCATTTGCAATTCAAGCAGGATACTTGTTAAGAGAAAGGGGGAAGGGCAAAAAACTTAATTGGGGCACCAGATTATAAAAACCCATGCTTTAAGTTCTCAGTAGTTAATGATTAAAGCTTTAAACGCCTGGAATTGGTCCATCAAAACAACAACAATTTCCTAGACCCGATCTTCCTAAGTAACTGATGCAAAAGAACGAGGGAGTTGTGTGATATTTATAAATCATGCCTTTCTTTGGGGGTGGGGGGGGCGGAAAGCCTTTCAATGTAGACTTGCATCAGTGCCAGCCAGCGGCAGAGACCTGCAATTCCAGAGGCTTTTTTTTTTTTAAGCTGGCAAGACAGGGGCAGAAAAAGGGAGAAAGCCTTCCCCACCCCGCCCGGCCAACCCCTTCTGGGTAGTTATAATCCCGACCTGCCGAGGCGCAGACACGACAGTGTTAATGGTATACCTACCGAATCGGCTGTGGTCTTTCCTGGTTCCCTGGATAGTACCGTTGGGGAAGATTTCCAAGTGAAATCCAGTCCTGCAGTAAAGCTGCCTCCGCCTGAGAATCCCCTTTAAATGATCCAAGTCCGTGACTGCTGGCCCCCGAGGAAGCCCCCCTGCTTCGGACTGACCCAGGTGGTCACTTAGCAAGACCGGGCTGTCCACCGGCAACACGGGCACATTCCCAAACGGTACGGCATCCTGCACACCGAAATAGTTCCCAACTTCACCTAAGGGAGCCATCAGAAGGCTGGGCTGCCGGAGCACAGAGATAAACAATAATGATGGTGCCAACCGGGGAGATCTTAGGCGAGGTATATCCAACTCCCCTCCCTTACTGCGGTTGCAGGGGAGGGGGGGGGTGCGGAGGGGACACGTTGTTTTCTTCAATCCATGAAATGCATAAATAAAAGTAATCTGCCGTTTCACTGGCACAGGTTCAAGGTCAAACCACTAATATCCTAAGAAACCAGTGCTGTATACTCACACACTGACATACTGATAAACACATCTATGTATCTCTACGGGTAGATCCCGGCTCCTAGCAAGTAGGAAGGTCTGCGTGCCAGCCGGCCGTCAAAAGGGAAAAAATCCGTAGTTTCTCCATTTGGTTCCAGATCGAAATGACCATAGCAACTTCAATGTCTAGGCGTTATTATAGGATTTTTAAGATGCACAGGCTACGTCAGAATCCACGGGTCCTGACTCTGGGGAAGGCATGCGCCGTTTTTACTCTAACCGACTCTGCAGACATCAGCAGGAATCCTTCCAGGGGGAAAAAAAAAATCTCACGTTGAAGGCGGTGAAGACTCTCCCCTCCTGCACACCCCTCTAAAAAATCAATAATAATATGATGAAACAAAAAGAAGAAAACTTTAGGCGTCTAAACCTGGGATCTAGAATCGTGCGGCAGCTCGATGGAGGTCCATCGGTTCAGCGCAGGCGGCCGGAGGAGAGCGAGGGAGCGGCATCCGGAGATCGCGTGTGTCCTGCAGCCGCGAACAGGTGTTGCCGCGCGGGCTCCAGCCTGGTGACTGACGACGGATCGCTAGCCCTGCGCAGCCCCGCCGGCTCGCTGAGTGGCGCAGCATCAGCTTTAGCTGGGTTTAAGGTAGCGCTGCGCCGGCCACGCGCCCCGCGGTCCTAGCGCCTACTCTTCCACTGTGCGCTGCGGCAGGCCCAGCGCAGCCCACCAGGAGCGACCACCCGGGACCGCCGGGGAATCCCGCATTACAAAAAATGCCCGGAGAGAGGCAAGGGATGCAAGCCCTGAAACTCCAAGTTCTCCTAAGGAACTGGAGCTGAGACCCCGAAATCTGGCTGGGCGCAGTGATGAAGGTTCAGACTGGAGTGGGAAAATAGTTTCCATGCATGGACTCTAATGTTGCATGAAAAATCCAACTTAGACAGTTGGACGGAAGGGGGCTGATTTAATGACACCGAACGCCCGGACGTGGCAGTTTCTTTCATTCCTCTGCCAGGCAAACCGTACTGCAGGTGAAACGGGAGGACGCGACTGCAACCTCCGTCACCTGCTTACACAGGCGGGCACACGCGCACATCCAGGTGCGGCCTCCAGATCTGTTTTGGCCAGCTTTTCCCCCCAGGCATCTCTTGTGTGCGCTATTCTAGTCCGGCCGCACTATTCTGAAGGCTGTGGGGCAGGCGGCGGGGTGGGCGCCCGAGACCCGCCTCTATCCCAGAGTTAGACCTGAGCGTGTCTAAGGAGACTCAGGGCGGGGAACGCTCCAGTGGTCCTTCCATCAGACCAGGCTACTTGGAACAAGCTCAGACAAGGAGAGGGGAGTCCAATATCCTCTCCACGGCCCGAGCCTACAGGAGCCCGGCGCTTGGGGTCTTCCTGCTCCACCCCGGAGACAATGTGGAAGCCAGAGCTCGAGAGACGGGCTCAGGTTTCTCCTTGCAGTTGGCGGTCCCTGCCCTGCCGAGGCCGGGACAAAGTAATCCGCTGCTGGGAGCCGTGAGAGGCCCTGCGGGGCCAGGCTAGGCACGGTCCACCACGGTGATTCCCAGCGCACGCGCGCGCGCGCGCGCACACACACACACACAAACACACACACAGTCTTGCTTCGCAGCCGCCCGCGGGTTCCTCTCCCTGCTGCTCTTTGTTCACATTGTCCTAGAAAGGGCCCGACTGGGCTCAGATGGGGAAACTTGGCGAGACTTGCAAGCAGTCCCAGACTGCGGGGTGGGCGGATAGAATCTAAGTCTGAGCCGTGACTGGACCCCTGCGGTGGGAAGAGGAATCGGAGCCTTTTTAAAGGAGAAGTCGACCGGCCTTGGCAGCAGCCTCGGAATGAAAGGGAAAGGCTGGGCTGCCCCCATCGGGACATAAGGTTGTCGAGTTGAAAGGCAGCGATGAATTTGCAGGTTCTCGGGAGACCTAGGGCAACCTCACCCTGCCTCCACATGGATGAAGTGCTCGGGCAGGTGAGGAGCAAAGACAAGGACGAAGTGACCCTCCTATTCTCCCATTCCTACACGCATTTGCCGCATTCCTGGGTCATGGGGTGTCCGGCGCTGCCTCCGTGCGTCCTGCTCACGTGTTCATGAAGCATCAGCATCGTGCCCAGCGGTATTTCCAGCAGTCATATCTACTGTGTGCTTTCACGTTAACCACTTGGTGGCGGATACAAGGAGCAGCGGAGCAAGCTTCTCACAAATCACCCGAGTAGCCTGCATTCATCTCGGGGGCAGCCAACAGCAATGGGTTAAGCAGGGCTATGCCTGGATCATTTGGGTACAATGCTCCTGGGTGGTTATTATTATTATTTTGTTGTTGTTAATGAAACCTGATGAAGAGAGAGAGGCAAACAGAGATGGAGGGGGTAGATGCTTGATACCTGGGGTAGACCCACGTATAGCCGAGCAGCACGTGGCCATTTCCACTGAAGGAAGAACTGGGGCAATTTCCACCAGCTGTCTCCCACCAAATTCTTTCTGTCTGAATTTAGACTGTTAGCCAAAGAGCGAAGACCATTTCCGCTTATGAATCCTGACACCTCGTGACTGTCACTTTAAAAAGCAATGCAGAAATGGGAAGTAGCTGATGGAGCATTTTCTCACTTACAGACAGCCTCCCATGGGCATCCCTTTTCCACTGCAGTCGACTTAGTCCACACCCCACCCACGTCCCTAACTCCAGCTGCAGGAAGACTTCCCTGCTTCCTTGCCCCATTAACTTACCATCTGGTTTCCTTCCCCGCTTTCCTATGAACAGTCATAGAGGTCCTTTCCTTTCCCTGTGCACATCACATTTTTTGGGAGCGCATCCCACTAGCTACCGCTGGCTCCTTTACAATTCCCTCCCAGTTCTCTCACTACCAGGAGCTCCTGTGTCCAGGCCAGCAGGTGAGTTTTACAAGTATTCTTCAATTAGCATACAGATGTTAAGCTCCAAGAAGACTGAGGCCTGGCTTTCTAGAGATACATGGTGTGATTAACATAATAACACCTGCCTTGGAAGATTATTGTTAGGAATAATAGAAAAAATGCACATAAGACAGGCAGCACACAATAGACACATAGTTGCTATTATTACACTATTTCTAACGTTATTCCCCAGGGATTTCTGTACGTGGTGTATTCCACAAATACTGTTCTTTATGGCAACCCCAAGCTCTCTTAGGCTATCCTTTCTCAAAACATTTTAATCCTTCTTGTTTTCCCTTCTTCTAGTTTGTCCTCTGTCTTTTCTGCTGACAATTTAGTACTGGGTTGGCCAAAAAGTTCATTTCGGTTTTCCATAAAATAAAAGACACATTTTTCATTTTCACCAATAACTACTGATTTGGATATTTTGAGTCATTGATTGTTCTCAGTTTGATCACTATCAACTTCAACTGCTCTATCCTTCTCCATACACTGCACAAATCTTTTTTTGCATTTCAGTTGCCTTTTTTGCCTTTCTGGAAATAATAAAGCATAATATGCCAAAAATGTTGCATATTTTCTTCCATCTTCAATATTAAAATGGCTCCACAAAAATTCACCTTTTTTGGTTAGTTTTTTAAATGCATACTGATATGACAGCTGTCACAATACAATCTAACAAAATTGTTTCTAATGAAGTCAAAGACAACTAAGCACCACTAGAGCCATCTTACAGAAAAAATCAAATTAACTTTTTGGCCAACCCCATACTTAGCCCAACTTGGGAATAAATGACAAGGAACCGTGAGAGAGGCATGATCAGGAATGAGCACCAGCATAGTGGAGCTGGACCTGGCTTTCCCAACACCCTCTTACTCCCCGTGATTTTGAGTCCCTCTTTCATAGACCAACTGAGCTGCTGCCAAGATAGGTTTATGATACAAATAAATACAAATGGCCTGTGATCTGTCAAGTCCCTTCCAATTTAAGGCAACCATTTGAAAAAGTGCTCTGTTCACTTTCACTGCTTTGTTCCTCCTGTGTCTCCTCCTCCAATTTCCTTGGACACCTCAAATGCAAATCATTATGGAATCCTTTTATTCCTTTCCTACAACAACAGGGTGTAACTGGGTCTCTAGCCTCCATTCTTCCGTTCCCCTCAGTCACTCTGCAGCCCTCTCAGTCCAGGGCTGTTGTCTGGGAAGTGAGGAGTATGGCTGGAGTGGAGTGGTTTGGGAGGCTGACATCTGTTCCCCATCTGACCCCCATGCATTAGATTTAAGCTTCAATGGTAAGAGCACAGAACTACTGTAGCCAGCACTGACTCACTGCTTACTGCATTCCAGCAACTCTGCTAAGCATCTTTGCCCTTTATCTTTTTAACCCTCAAAACTACCTTATGAGGTAGGTACTATTATTATCCCATTTGAGAGAGGAGGAAACTGGCTTATAACGATTAAGTACCATGCCTACTGCCACAGGGCTAACCTATGGTGCAGCCAAGTTCATAGACCTCAGACCCCCATTGTGCAACATTGCCCTCTATTGTAAATAGGCATATACGTTTAAATTTTTTATAAATAGTATGTTTCTATAAAATAAATTTATAGACATAAATAGCTTATATACATACATAAACAACCAATTAAGAGCGATAACAAAGGTATGAAAAACCCAATTACAATTGAGGAAAGAGGAAAAGGAAGATAAGATTCCTAGGAACAAAATTAAGAAAAATGTGCAAGATCTATGTGAAGAAATATGTTTAAGCTTTCAGGGTACACAAAAGAAAACTTGAAACAAGCAGAAGGGCATACAATGTTCTTAGATTTTAAAGAACTCAATTTCATAAATATGTGCTCATTTCTAAATTAAGGTAAAAACTTAACATGATCACAATAAAAATACCAACAAGTTTTTTAATTAGAAACACAAGTGCTAAATTTTATGTAGAAAATAAAACTGACAAATATTTGAAATTGACAAAAAATAAGAGGGTAATTAACCATACAATATTTTTAAAAATTGAAAAGCTATACTAATTAAAACAGAGTAGTATTATCATAGGAATTATTCATATTAGCATATGAAAAAGAGATAAAGCAATAGCACAGAATAAAAATTACAGAAATAAACCCAAATATATATTGTAATTTAATACATGATTAAATTTAATATATTTAATACATGACTTTAGAAAAAATCTCCTCCTGCTTCCTTCAGCAGTAGGAGAAATGCAACCATTTTTAAAATATGCCCAAAATGCTCTGTTCTCCTTATCAAAGTCACCCCTCAATTTCACCAGCACCTAACCAACCAGCAAGAAGGGAAGAATCCAACTCCAGTCCCCTCTGGCCTTCATTGCAGAGGAAGAGAAATACCCAGCTCGGGCAGGCTTACTAAAAGACTGAGATGTAGTCATAGAAGTATAAAATCTTTCTCCTTCCCACACACCTTACCATCGCATCCATAGGGCTCCTTTATAATAACAGGGATTAGAGCTAAAAGACGCAAAAGACTCAGGCACTATTTAAGGAGTCTTGAGGGCATCCCAAACATAATAGGAGAGACAAAAATAAGGACACAGGAAGAAATTTTGCCCCTGACACCACAGCTGCAAAAAGTAAACACAATCTAACTTCCAGCCAGAAAAAGACCTATTTATCTCAGTAACTTTACCCAAAACATCGTATCCAGCTTTCAATAAAAAAAAAATACAATGCATACTAAAGGCGAACACACACACACACGTGCACACAGTATAGAGACAAAGCAAGCATCAGAAGCAGTCTCAGATATGGTAGAAATTTTGGAATCATCACACCAGGATTTTGAAATAACCGTGATTAATATGGTAAGGGCTCTGATGAGAAAAGTGGACAACATTCAAGAGCAGATGAGTAATATAAGCAGAAAGATTAAGACAAAAGGAAAGACTCTAAAGAAAAAGCTAGAAATCAAAACACTGTGACAGCAGTGGGGAATGCCTTTGATGGGGTCATCAGTGCACTGGACACAGCCAAAGAAAGAACAAGTGAGCCTGACCATATGTCAATAGAAACTTCTAAAACTGAAATGCAAAGATTCTTTTAAAAGAAAGAAATGGAAAAGTATATCCAAGAACTGTGGGACAGTGATAAAAGGATGACCAGAAGAAAAAGAGAAGTAAAAAAACAGAAGAAATATTTGAAGTGATAGTGGTTGAGAATTTTCTAAAATTGATGACAGACTCTTGGCCAAAGATCTAGGAAGCCTATAGAATACTAAGTAAGATAAATATTAAAAAATCTACACTGTATATCATATTCAACATATATTCCACGTCTACAGTGTAGACAATCAAAGACAAAGTGACTATCTTGGGAAAATGCTAGAAAGGAGGAAAAAATCTTACCTTTAGAGGAACAAGGGTCAGAATTACATCAGAATTCTCTTCAGAAACCATATAAGCAAGAAAAGAGTGGAATCAAATATTTAAAGTGTTGAAAGACAAAAAATATTAACAATAGAATAAAATAGTTTATAAATAAAATATTACACAGCCAGCCATAAAAGAGAAAGAAGTCTCACCTTTTGCAACATCATGGATGGATTTGGGAAATATTATGCTAAGTGAAATAAACCAGTCAGAGAAAGACAAATACCAAATGATCTCACTTATACATGGACTCAGAGAAAGACAAACACTGATTGATCTCACTTATAAGTGCAATTATGAATAAAATACATAAACTGATGAACAAAACAGAAATAGGGGCATGGATACATTGGACAGACTAAGAGCAGTCACAGGAGACAAGTAGAGGACTGGATGAAAGAAGGTGAAGGGATTAGCCAAAGATCATACATGCATAACTAATAGATACAGACAACAGTGTGGGGACAGCCAGAGAGAAGCGGGGCGGGGGGCGGGCAGGCGCAGGTGGAGGTGGGCAAAGGGGTGGGGAACAGGAACAGAAAAAGACTCTGCTCTGGACAATGGGGACACAATGCAGTGTGCAGATGATGTTTTATTGAGTTGTACACTTGAAACCTGTATGGCTTTGTGAACCAGTGTCACCTCCAAAAATTAGAAACTGACTTCACTAAATAAAAAAAGTTTACAGAAAAGGATATGCAGATGGTTTTTAAACACTAGTAAATATGCTCAACTCCACTCATAATAAAAGAAATGAAAAATAAAACTGTGCTGACATCATTCTTTACCTATAAATTTGAAAAATGTTTAAAATTAATATAAAATGCCATTCAAGTCTGGGAAATTCAGGAACTCATACATTACTGTGGAGATAAAAGTGACAGTCTTTATGAAGGGCACTTTGGTAGTATATACAAAAATTACAAATACACAGATCCTCTGACTCTGCAATTTCTCTTCTGGAAACACACATGCAAAATAACGTGCATAGAAGATTCCTCACTGTAGCACTCTTTGTGGCTAGCAAAACATTGGAGATAGCCCTTGTGTCCATCAAGAATTACTGGCTATATGAATTATAATAACCTCATAAAATAGAATCTTAAGCAGCTTGTTAAAGGGAAAAATAGGGAAGCTTTGTGTATACTGCTATAAACTAATCTCCAAGGAATACTACTAAGGAAAAAATACAATCCTGAACAATGTATGTGTTACTTCATCATTTTTGTCCTAATAAGTAAACTTTTATATTTATACATATAAGTAAAATCTTTGGAAATATATACAGTTAACAAATACAATAGCTTTGGTTGCCTTCAGGAAAAGAAATTGTATAGCTGAGAAACAGGGGCAGGAGGGAGAATTTTAATTATATGCACTTTCTTAGCTTTTTGAACCACATAAATATAGTATTTAGTTACAAAAACATAAACACAGTTTTTTTAAATAACTACATATTTCTCTTTGAATAATGGAAGTGCAGTGCATGATGCAAAGATCTTGAGAGCAATTGCAGAAAACACTTGAATTAGGGACCACACAAGCCCAGGTGCACAAATTGATACATCACTGATAATGCAATAAAAACTCATCCCACCTCCAAGGAAGCTCGACATGCTGGTGCCCCTTCCCATCTCTTTCCCTGTAACTCTTATCTTTCCTAAGCCACATTCAGCCTTTGCTCTGTCCATTTACCTTCCTGCCTCTCCATTTCCCATAAAGGGTGGTTGATGAAGTCCTGGGACTTCCTTCACTTACAATTGTCCCAGGGTTACATCACATTGCTGGTTCAAAATGCCCTGCGTCCCACTCCAAGTTCATCCTCTTGGCCAGGAAAGCTACCCAACTTCCTAATGTGACCTTTCCTCTTCTGTATTTCCTTTTTCTTCACTTTCCTTTATGTCACTCCAGCATATTTCATTTTAACTTTTTCTCTTCCTTCCCTACTTGTAGAATATACATGTGATATAAATAAAAGCGACAGTATTTTCAAAAACTCACCATACAGAAAGAACTTTACATACATTTAATTTAAACTTTATTATGCTATGAACTATTATCTCTGCTTGTTAAGGTTGAGGAGATGAGGCTTAAAGAAGGTAAGACACTTGATCCAAATCACACGGCAGGAAAGCGAAGGGGCAGTATTCTAACACAGGTCTTCCAACGTCAAATCCTGGGTTCTCAGCTGCTTCACTACACTGTTGAATTTACCAAGTTAAAG
This sequence comes from Carollia perspicillata, assembly GCA_004027735.1. NCBI lineage: Eukaryota > Metazoa > Chordata > Mammalia > Chiroptera > Phyllostomidae > Carollia > Carollia perspicillata. Next base: position 10,269 of record PVKM010014611.1, read on the forward strand.
TAGGGTTGGATTTAGGGATTTTTCTATTCGACCTACAAACGGCGGGGGGCGGGAGGGAAGCTTCCTTCCCCCCTTTTACTAAGGGCCTCTATAATAATTGCTTCCTCCATGTACTCAATGGAACGCTCTTAGTGTTCTCCACGGATGATTAGAAACAAAAAGAAAATTATTTCTCATTGGTGCTGCCCATATTCTCCTGAAACTAATGTCGGACAACGTAAATCCAGGGGTCAGTTCTCAACCTATTCTACTGCCTTCTCAGCCGAACTTGTCTTTTAATCACTCCTAGTTTTCATACATGTTTTTTGTGTGTGTCTTCCATGAGTAGACATTCTCTGCTTCCCTTCTACTACACATATCCTTTTCTTGGTATCCTTTGCTGCATCCTCCTTTCCATAACATCCATTGTTTGGAGCATCTAAAGGCTCAGTACTCAGATCTTCTCTCTATACTCACTTCCAGGAGGATTTCATCTACTCCCAAGGCTTTTTAAATAACCCATTAGCTGAGGGTTCCCGGTTTACAACTGTAGCCCTTTCCTCTTCCCCAAACAACATTTTCCAGGAATTGGGTGTTATTCCAAGTGTGATAAACAACCATGGTGACTGATGATGATTCCCTCAAAAGAATCCACAGACTATGCAATTACTTCACTTCCAAACATAAATTCTAAGCAGCATTTTAAAACATCATAAAAATACTGTGTGGAATTTTAGTAATGCTCATTAGAATCCTTTCCCCATACTTACTGTGACTCATTCTTCTTTCCCAAGACTGTATTTTCTCTCCAGGTTTCTCCACTCCTATCACTCCCCAAATTAAGCTTGATTTGTAATCAGTCTCCCACTGAGTTATCTGTTTATATTCTCAATTTTTTCCAACTTTGCTCTTTGTTATCACTAACAAGAATGCTAAGTTTAATGAAACACTTATCTGTTTCATTTGTTACCTATCTTATGCTTTTTCTCAGTGATTCAATGGATAACTGCCAAGTTACTATTTTTTAATAATTACCTAAAATCATAAGATAGGAAGAATAGAAAAAGTATAAAAGCATAATTATATTAAGGATAAAATAATATTAGAAAATAAAATAATATTAGAAGTGTGACTTAATTCTAGAAGCTATGAACCAATCCTGGTGAAGAATGAATTTTAAAAAAGGGCAATGAGAAAATTATTTAAAAAGAAGGTAAGAGCATCTGCCCTTTGAATTATTTGACCCGACATTTTCCAGTTTTCATTTGGAAACGTTGTCCTTCTTCCTAACGTACTTTGTAGTTTTTCTTCTGGTTAAGCCTATTGGCTACAAATGGCCCGTTTCAATGGTGAAAATGTGTTTATTTCACCCTCATCCTTTAAGATATTTCATTGGGTAGAGAATTTCTGATTGGCAGTTATTTCATTCCTACCACTCTAAAGTCATCATTTTATTTTCTTTCTGATAGCTTCCGTAATTTCAGTGGAGTAGCCAGCTGTAAATCTTATTGTTGCTACTTTACAGACAATGTGTCTTTCACCTTGGGATGCTTTTAAGATTTTTCTTTTTGTGTTTGAGTTTTCAGCTGCTTCAATATGTTGTCCCTAGACATAATTTTTGTGTGATTCTTCTGCTAGGTGTTTACAGAGCTTCTTAAATCTATAATTGATCTTCTCCAGTTCTGGAAGCTTCTTGGTTTCTGAATATTGCTTCTTCGCTATTCTCTTTTCTCTTTGGGACTACAGTTATGTGTATATTAGATATTTTTGTTTTATCTTCTCTCCCATTAGTTATTCTCTTTGTACTTCAGTTGAGTATGTTCTATAAACCTCTTTTCCAATTCACTCATCCTAATTTTTACTATGTCCATTCTGCTGTTAAACCACTTCACTAAGCTCTTAATATCAGATAATATTTTTTTCAGTTCTAGAATGTCCATTTGATTTTTTAAATAGATTCCCATTCTCTGATGAAATTTTGTATTATACTTTATTAATTATACTACAGTTGTCCTGATTCCCCCCCCCCGTTCCCCTCCACCCAGCACCACCCACTACCTCAGGCAATGCCTCCCCAACCATTGTTCATGTCAATGGGTCATATGTATAACTTCTTTGGCTACTCCATTTCCTATACTGTACTTTACATCCCCATGGCTATTCTGTTACTGTATATCTGTGCTTCTTAATCCCCTCACCTCTTCACCCTTTCACTCCTCTCTTCCATCTGGCAACCTTCTGGTAACTAACTTCTTTGCTCTTAAGAGTCTCTTTTTATCTTTAACCTTTGGCCTTTTAATAATGATGTGTCTTGCAACTGGCCTCATTGCATACATCATAATTGGGACTCTCTGTGCTTCCTGGACTTGCATGTCTATTTCCCTCCCCAGATTAGGGATGTTTCTTTTCACCATTTTTTTCAGATAGATTTCCAATTTCTTGCTCTTTCTCTTCCCCTTCTGGCACCCCAATAAGGCAAATGTTGGGCTTCTTAAAAGCTGTCCCAGAGGCTGTTTATACTATCCTCATTTTTTTGAATTCTGTTTTCTTCTTGTTCTACATGGTTATTTTTTGCTTATGTTCCAAATTGTTGATTTGAGTCTTGGCTTCATCCATTCTACCGTTTTTCCCTGTAAACTGTTCTTTATTTCTATTAGTATACCCTTTGTTTCTGACTGAGTATTTTTTATGCTGTTAAAGTTCCTTGAGCATCCTTATAAGCAGTGTTTTGAACTCTGCGTCTGATAGATTGCTTACCTCCATTTTGGTTGGCTCCTTTTCTGGAGTTTTGATCTATTCTTTCATTTGGGCCATGTTTCTCTGTCTCCTCATTTTGTCAGTCTCCCTGTGTTTGTTTCTATGTCTTAGGTAGAGCTGCTTTGATTCCATGTCTTGGTAGTGCGGCCTAATTTAGTAGGTGTCCTGTAGGGTCCAGTGGCACAGCTTCCCCTATCACCTGAGTCAGGTACTTGAGGTGTGCCCTTTGTGTGGGCTGAGTACATCCTCCTCTTATAATTGATACTTGATTATTGTAGGCAGGTCAATGGGAGGGATTCTCCCAGTTCGGTCAGCTGCAAGGACTGGCTGTGACCACTGACCACCAAACTCTACCCTCCATGGAGGATGAGCTGTGTAGAGGCAGGGTGGTGGTGCTCCAATGTGGCCTGTAGCTGTCCACTGGATGACCCTAATCTAACTGCTGCTAGGGCTCCCTGAAGCCAGCTGTTGCTTATTTGATAGGATTTAGGAACCAAGGCCAGCCATTCTTATGGAAAAGCAGCTTAGGTGAGCCCATAATTTGGGTAGGGTAGAACCTCTGTGGATCTCCAAGGTGGGTCACACAGTGTTAGCCAAGTTGATGGAGTCTCAGATATGGCATCAGCCTAGTGGCCCTGCGGGGGGAGGGCTAAGCAGAGGGGCAATGGCCTCTGCTCATTCAGATGCCAGACACTTCAGTCTCTCCCTGTATAACACTGGTACCCTTCAAGCTGCCACTGCAATGCTGGAGCTGAGAGGGAGCAAGTCTGAGCAGGTGGGTCCGTGTGTGGGTATTTAAAAGGAACTGCATAGGGCTCCACCAGCCTGCTCCACTGACTCAAACCCCATTGGTTTTCACAGCCAGAAGTTGTGGGGACTTATCTTTCTGGCACTGGAATCCTAGGCTGGGTGTGGCCTCTGGTGTGGGTGTGGAACTCCTTGCTCCTGAGATATCACTCCCATATTTTTATCCACAGAAGTGTGGGGCCAGCCTATTCTGTGTCCATGCCCCTCCTATCAGTCTAATGGATGTGGTTTCTTCAATTCCATAGTTGTCAGGCTTCCATTCAACTCAATTTCTGACGTTCCTGAGTGATGGTTGTTCTATATTTTAGTTGTAATTTTGATGTGGTTGTGCAAAGAGGTGAGCCATGTCTGCCTACACAGTCATCTTGACCAGAAGTCATCTGTTTTCTTTTACTCTTTTAATATAGCTACTGGAGATGTAAAATTACACAAGGCTCACATTGTGCTTCCATCAACTTATGCTGCTCTAGTCTGAGGACCCTCTGAGGGCATGAGAATTTCTACTGTATCCATAGCTCAGCTCACAGCCTGACAGAGGAGGGTCAATGTGTATTCACTGGATTAATTCAAGACTGATTCTGTTAAGTCATGCCCATCACTCCCACACCATGGCAACACACAGAATTCCTGTGAATACTCATATGGAGCTCCCTGATCCTGGTGAAATTTTCCATGTTTCTATCTGTGTGTGTGTATAAAATATTTAACATCATTTTAATGTTCTTATCTATTAACTCCAATAGTTTTATCATGTGGTCTGCTTCTGCTGCTTTTTTTGTCTCTTATTGTTCATAGTATGTCACATCTTATATGTAAAAAGTGGAGGCGGGCCCTGCACAGTGGTATCTCAGTGGACTGAGTGCCGGCCTGTGAACCAAAGGGTCACTGGTTCAATTCCTGATCAGGGCACATGCCTGGGTTATGGGCCAGGTCCCAGGGGAGGGGGATGGCGTATGAGAGACAACTACACATTGATGTTTCTCTTCCTCCCTCCCTTCCTCTCTCTCTCTCAAAATAAATAAATAAAACCTTTTTAAAATTAGTGGAGGCTAATAATGATGATTCCACTAGAGTGTGTGTACCTTCTCTTCTCTTAGAGAGACTGGGTGAGGAGCTGAGCACCTAAATCCAGCAGGAATTGAAGTGGGTTGGGGCTGGGCCACAGTTTCAGCAAGAATCTACGCTCCTTTTGTTGGCCACTGTTCCTTGGATGGGGCCTTCCCATGCTTCTGTTGGAGAGCCTGGCTGGTGTAATTTCCTGAACCCTGAAAGACTGCAGGAAATCTAGCTCTATCCTGCAGGGGTTTTTGGACTAGCTCTCCAGGTTCCTGGCCACACAAAGCTGCAAAACCTGCAAAGGCCCCTAAAGGGGCAACAGCCTTGTGCCTGAAGCAGGCTCCATCCTCTAGAGGGTTCTTGTTTCTTAAGAGCATAAGCCCATGGGAGGTTTCATTTGCCCTTTACATACTTGGCCACACTCCCCAGGATCCTGTGAATTCTAAGAATTTAACATATATCTTGAAGGAAAAAAAAATAGCTCTGAGTCTGAAGCCCTTCAAGTTTCCAGTTTGTCACACTAGCCCTATGCTGGTTAGAGCTTTGCAGGTTTCTTTTTTCCTTCCAAAGACCCTCAACCTCAGCTAAGTTCAATCCTCAACCCATGTCCAGAATCAACAAAGGCCCCTCATGCCAAAAACAGCTGTCAATTATCAGCTTACCTTGGAACAACTTTCCCATCTCTGTAATTTTAGTTCATGTAGGACTTATTTCTTCTGAACTCTATGGTGCCTTTAAAAATATCATTTTTTGTAATTTGTCCAGTTTTTCCCAGCTGTTGCAGGACTATCAACCTACCTCAACCGACTACATACTATCCAAAGTAGTAGTTTCATGTTTTATTTTTGAAGTTAAGAAAATTACTATGTCAAGGATTCTACCTTCATTTCATAGTGTTTTGTACTTTTCAAAGGTCTCACACATCCACTGGCTCAATTAAAGCTGGTACTAAAACTATGGCATAGGTAATCCAGGGCACCTGACTCAGCAGTGACTCTCTAAAAGTCTGCCAACTCAGTATGACTGTCCATGTGAAAGGCCAGGAAGTCTTTTCCAAGTTCTTCTGAGACCTAGCTTGTCTACACTCTCTCTAATTTGAGGACATAAAAATAAATGGTAGTGTATTCACCAGGCTAAACAACAGTCTTCAAAAACTGACTTGCACTTGCTAGTCTTCATTTACAAGACTACATAAATGTAGACAGATTGAAGGTGAGATTTAACATTATTAGTGAATCACTATCTCAGATCTTCATAAAGGTGGCTTTGCAACATTTATGAAACAAGTTCCTCAGACAGCATTTTCCACTAATGGGAGAAAACGCAAAAACAAAATTAACATTCCAAATTTTTCTAAATATATATATAACAGTAGAATCGTGCCCTATATGAACCTCCTGGCACATTAATTGTACAAATTATGCTGGCATATAAACTTGCCTCCAGAAAACTACATTAGCTTTTCCTGGATGGCTCTACCAAGCTGGCCTTTCAAAAACATGTTTGTGCAACATCTTTAAGCCTCCTCCTCTAAGCAGCTATAGCAATTCAACAAAGCTCCTCTCACTGTGACAGTCACTGCTGCCCAGCTGAGCTGGTCTTTAAGCAAGGTAGTCAGCAGAACTTATTTTGTATCCTCTGAAGAACATCCAGAAAGTCCCTATACCCAAACCTTCTCCCCTAGCATTAATTCAATTTTTTTTTAAATCAGAGGGGAGAGAAGAGTGGGTCTTATTAATGAACTGGCCAGGCCCAAAAGACACAATGTTAATATCAAGAATAATTAAATAGCATGATTTCAAAGAAAAGTAGAAAATCATGGCCATGCCTAGCCAGACAAATTGCTGTGTACAGTTATGATTGGTGAGGCATTTTCATTTTCAAGATACAGAGGTACCTGAGGGTAAAAGAAGCAAAATCATGTTTTAAAATGCCCACATTGGAGATGCCTCTTCCTCCACAATGCTGTGACTGGATTATGTATGTGTTATTTTCACAATATTTGGGGCTGTTTGGTTTGGTGTTGTTTACTTCAGGTTGAACATACAGTAAAAGGACTAAAAAAAATTATTAGTGTTTTTAAGTATACCCAACTTTGGAGAGAATGCTGTATTCTGAATCAGTTCTCATGTGAAAAACCATAAGGAGATCCAATGACAGTGCCTGGTCTTAATCTCTGAACATTTCCTTAATGATGACTGGATTTTACTTACTCCCTTCCTACTTGCTTATTTATTTTACTTCCCAGCCTCCCAAGTTGGGTTGGATGACCACATAGCACTTTTTCTGTCCCTTTGAATTATGTAACTGACTATGTGGATTTCAAGTGAAATAGTTACCGGTGACTAACTGGTCATTAAACCAAACTTAAAACTATGAAATGTGAACTAAATTTGAAAACACAATCAACAGTACTTAAAAGAAAAAAGGCACGTTCACTCTGCTGAGTTTTAGAAAACCACACTGCACAATTCAATACAGAGCCATCTATTGGATCTTTTAACATATTCTTTCCCACAGAACAAGATGAAAAGAAATGCTCTCCCACAACTCGCAAATCCCTTTACCTACCAAAGAAAAGGTAATGTGAAATGAACAAAACAAGAGAATACAGCAAAGTAAATAAGCAATTTCTCAGAGACTCTGCCATTAGTCTGGACATGATTGTTAGCAGTTCTAAGACTAATTCCCTCACCTGTACAATAAGGATGATAATAAACCTACCACATACTTGTTTTGAGGATAAAAGGAGACAGACCAGGTAAAATGCCTGGTACCTAAAAAACGGCTCTTTTACCTAAAGAGTAGAGCTATTTTCGATGGGGAAAAATAAATAGAAAATGATACTTATAAAGACTATAAATAACAAAGGGAAAAGCAGGAAAAATTTAAATACAAAAACTCCATTTGCCTAAGGTGGGGTCTGGGAACAAAGCCTGAGGAAACGCAGCGCTCCGTGTCTGTCTGAGTGAAGAACTGGAGTCTGTAGCCCAGCCGAGTGGACACATCCAACTGACCTTCACAGCCACTCCACATTCCCTTCTCTGTTTTCTCCTACTTCTGAATTTACTTCAGGCCAACTGGATCTCAGCTCATTTCAGACCCCACCAAAAACAGCACCCTCAGGAAATACGCTTCCTGCTGCACCCCAAATTCCTTCCCAGCTTAACGCAACACTGGGTGGATCGGAAGGTTACACCAAGATGAACGAACCATATCAACTCAAACAGAGGCATTGTTACTGAGGTTTAAAAACTAGTGAATGCCTTAAATTGGGGCAGTATTCTTATTCTGCGTAGGCTTTTGCTTTAATCCTGGTCTAAACCAAGAGAGAGAGGCATTGGGAAAGACAACCAAAAGCAAAATCCACTTCCTATTAACCAGAATATCAAACGTCAGGAAGCAAAAGGTGGAAACACACATTATAGGCTCCAAATGTTTTGTGATAGTTGTCCTTTACTGAACTTTACTTTTTTTAGGCAACCTCTTACCTACTTTTTTAAGGCTATGGTCCCTTACTTATTTACATAGCTGGCATTACTCACGCCATATATATCCAATCCCAAATTTGTTCTCAATTGGGTCAATTTTGCCTCCCAGGGGACTGTAGGCAATGTCTAGAGGCATTTATTTGTTGGCTGACACAATTCAGGAACGGGGTGCTATTGGGACATGCAGGGTGGAGGCCAGGGTGCTGTGTACAAGACAGGACCATACAACAAAGAGTTATCCAGCCCAAAATCCATAGTGCCAAGGTTAAGGACCCTAGTCTAGGCCATATTAGTTCTGCCTCAAACTCCAATAAAGATCCTTAAAAACAAGATCTGTGAAGAAAAAAGCTTGTTAAATTTTCTTAACCTTTAACTTCCAGAATTTGTTGAAATTACTCTTTAAAATTGTGTAATAATTTTTAGTGATTTTGGAAGAGTAAGATGAAGACAATACAACCATTTGTTAAGCAGCTGAATATTACTGATTATAAACTATTAAAACTTTAAATATAATCATATGTATGCCTACAACAGTATTATTAGCTTATCAAAAGATGTAATTTATGGTATTAACTTTTAAAAGTAATATATTTCAGGTGATGTATTCAATTTTCACTTGTTCCTTAACTGAATTTATATTAAATATCATTTGCTCCTTTAAAATTCTATTCCATCTCAAAAGTGAAGTCAGAGGAAGTTTTCTAAATTATAACTGCAGCATCCTCATGACCAATGAATCTGATTTACAAGTAGCACAACCTATATCTCCAGCTAACAATCCAATACATGTGTCAATGAGAAAAAGAAGAAAGTTTTAGGAGGTCTCAAGGAATCACCTGGGTGGAAGTGAACAGTGGGGCAGATTGATGGAGAATCAGATATGCCAGCACAGTGGGGAAAGAGCTCAGTAAAGAAACAATGGTCTTTGCCAGCACTCTGTCTGGGAGGAAGCTGTCCCCCCTAGCTCTTGCCCCAATGCCAGACAACTCAGTCCCTCCCCTTATGTCTCTGGTGTCTTTCAAGCTGCTGTGCCAGCATTGGAGCTCAGAAAGAGTGAGTTGAGATTGATGAGGAGTAGAATGGGATAATCCAGAGAGGGGCAAGCATGACAGAATCCCGTACAGTGAGCACACAACAGGATTTTTTATTTGTCCAAAGAACACGTTGGAGTAGACTGACGTTATTGCTATTAAGAACCTCTATGTGTTAGAAGAAAGACCAGAGGAAGACCGAAAAGAGCAAATTGTTAAAATAGGGAATAAACCAGTGGAAACTATTGGTTTTGAATCTGTTATAAAATGGCAAAATCAGCTGAACAAGTTCCAAGAAATTTTTTTGAGGAACTGCGCAGTAAATTGTGCTGGTGACAGCCCTGGCCAGGCGGCTCAGTTGTTTGGGGTGTTGTTCCATACACCAAAAGCTGTGAGTCTGATCCCCAGTAGCAGCACATACCTAGACTGCAGGTTTGATCTCCAGTCAGGGAGCTACGAGAGGCAACTGACCTACTGATGTCTCTTACATCGATGTTTCTATCTCACACTGACGTTGTGCTCTCTTTCTCTCTCCTGTTCTTCTCTCTCTAAATTCAATAAACATATCCTCAGGTGAGGATTGTGCTGGTGATAATGGAGACATTGCCAAAGTGTGTCCTAATACTAGAAATTTAATTTGTCAAAAAACCTGCTGTGAGCATAGGATGAAGTCACAGATATCGATGATCAGCTCAGACACCTGAAAGTCCTTAATCTCAGTGACAATAAATTGAAATTTCCCCTGGCTCACCATCTCCAACCAGAACATTTTCTACACTGAAGGTTTTCGTGCTTAGCTGAACAAGAATAACATGGGCCAAAGTGCTCTGGTATGCTGCGGGGTGGCCAATCCTCCAGGAGTCTAACAATCTTTCCATTTTAGAAAGGCCAGCTGACATTCTACAGATGGTCAAGTTATTAGACTGTCCCTCTAGTCAATTAATTGATGAAAATCAGCTGTTTCTAACAGCTCACTGCCCAGATTAGAACAAATAATCTTTTCCGACATTGGGATTTCTTCTCTACATCTCCCAGGTGCTGGCATTTGGTGCAAAACATCAATGTTTCCTTCCTTGCAATACTTTTTAGCAAATGACAGTCAGATATTGTAATGGCCATTTATCAACGAGTTGAGTAAGTCAGAGTCTGCAGGCTTTGTCCTCCCTGCAATCCCCTGACTGAGGGAAGAAAAGCAGAGACTACCTGCCAATTAATTATCACCAAGATTGGCGAGCTGGAAGCCCTGAACAAATATAAGATTCTTCCCAAGGAGAGGCATGGAGCTGAGCTGGACTACCTAAAAGTATTTGGAAATGAATGGAAAAAGGCAGGTGGGCACCTGGATCCAGACAAAAACAGGCCAAATGAGGAGTTCCTGGCAGCCCATCCCAGACACCAGTTACTCTGCCTCAAATATGGTGCACCTGAAGATGGGGAATGCCAAACACAACAACCATGCTTGCTCAAAAACCAGCTACTAACACTGAAGATAAAATATTCAAATCATCTTGATCAAAGAGTCCTAGAGAAACAACTGCCAGACTGCATGACAATTCAAGGTGAAAAGATTGCTATCACATCTCAAAGTTCCCGTGTCAGGTCTTCTGTTATTCTAGGAAGATCACAAAATGCCAAGCAGAGACACTGAATTAGAAAATGACCAAGTCATTACAGTTTTATTCTGCAGAACCTGGAGACTGTCTACTAGTGCAATGGTGACAGCCAACTAATAAAACTCAGAGATTAGACTGTTTGTCATGACTGGGGTTCACTGGAAATAAGTGATTTATTGAAACAATTCCACTCTCAAAGAAAAGAGGTTTTATAATTTGCCCTAGGTATAGAAAAGGCTGTACTCTTCATTGTGAACAGACCATTTCTAGGCTTGTATATAATAACAATAATAAAGGCTTTGTTCCTACTGAAAAAATTTTTTTGAAAATATACTAAAAATCATGTGTTTTACAATGCTCATTGTGTTATACAGGGTTCTCCAGAGATGCAGGATCAACAATATACATATTACTTAATATATAGTACATATAAAATCATATGTATTCTATATATACTATATATTATTATATATTTTATATTATTGATTTAATATATTAAATGTATTATGTATTTATGATGTATAGCATATTATAGAGAAAATACATATTATATACATATAGTAGATAAATGTTTCTGTATATGTATTGTATATTATATAATATGTATTATATATGTATATCTGATATGTATTGTATATTGTGGTATATACGATACATATATATACTATATATTGAGTACATGTTTAGTGTATAGTGTACATGTTACATATTATGTAATATATAAAATAAATATATATACACAGAGAGAGATTTAGTATATATAGCATCTCTCTAGACAGTATCCAGCCATGTAATAGGAAAAATAGAGACATTTATTGAAGATACAAGAAACACTGTGCACAGGACAATGACTCCTCAATCCTCCTCAAAGGAGGCACCTTGGGACCTCACACGGTTCTCCCAATCGACATGAGCTGCCCCATCATATTTCCTGAATCTCACTGACTATCTGAAATCTCTTCCCTTTCAAAGGTGAATTTAGTTTTGGGAAAAGCCAGAAGTCACTGGGTGCCAAATCTGGGATGTAGTGGGGCTGAGTCACCTGGGTGATTTAATGTTTCACTCAAAAACCTCTGCACAAGACATGATGGATGAGCAGGCACGTTGTCATGATGAAGCTGCCAATCACCAGTTGCCCCTAGCTGTGGCCTTCTGAGTCATCCAAATAGTTTCCATGGAGGAATGTTCAATTTAACATGAAATTGGATGCAGATTCATTGCTCTACTCAGTCCTTTTGAATGTGACAGTCACACAGCACACATGATCACTCAATGGCATCTACCACCCCCACTGCCTAGAACAGTAAAAGTCATCATTGTTCACACATATGCATTCCAGTCCACTCTCCTTGGCTGCCAGGTTACATCGATATCGCACAAACCATTCTCATTATATTAACAATGGTTGCACTTTTTCCAGACAGACCTTGTATATCATATATGTGTGTGTTTGTATATATGTATTAATATGATATATATAAAGGGATTTGTTATAGAGAACAGGCTTATGCCATTATGGAGACTGGTAAGTCCAAAATCTGCAGAGATGATACCCCAGGTCAAGTCCAAAGGATGGAAGCTACTGTAGAAATAGGAAGACCAATGTGCTATTTGGAATGCCATCAGGCAGAAAATTCTCCACTCAGTGCAGAGTTGGCCTTGTTTTCTCTTCAGGTCCTCAGCTGATTGGATGAGCCCACCCTCACTCTGGTGGGCCATGTGCTTCACTCAGTCTACTAACATAAATGTTAACCTCACCCAAAACCACCGTCATAGAAACATCTATAACATTTGGCAAAATATCTGGCACATACATTGAGACCATTGAAGTGGGAAAAAAGACACCAAAGGAAGAAAAATTGGAAATAACTTAAATGTTCATTAATAAGAAATCGGTTACAAGACTAATTCAGTCACACACTGATATACATAAGCCATTATTTTTAGTGTGGCAAAAGATTATTTAGTGTAATGGAAAAGTTTCTTAAATACCATTGAACAGGCTCTGCCATTATATAAGTGAATTCTCATAGTACCTTCAGCTATAACTCACCCAGGCCTAGACATTTAGACTTTTCTAATGCACTCAGGTACTCATCAGAGCCAGAAGATGGAATCATAAAACTGGAAAGGAACACTGTGGTCATCTCATCCAAAACCCCCCAAGAGTGATACAGAAAAATAAGATGATGGTTTAGATATACCTAGAATTATTGACAGAGCGTTGATGTCAGACTTTTAAAAATAATGAGCATTTAAATGTCAGACTTCGGTTTGATGCTGACCATCAAAACAAATGGGAAAAGTACAAATCTGCGTTGGCAAAATAACATTTCACTTTTTCTACTGTGTATTAAAGTCAAGATGACATGGTATTGTTACCATCAAAGGAAACCCCAGAAGTGGGTCTCAGGCCTACCTATGCCTCAGGATTACATGGGGAGTGACGTAAAAATATAGTTGTCAGGACCCATCTCAGACTTACTCCTACCCCTTCTGGTGAGAATGCCCGTCTAGAGCTTTACTCAAACTTTGGACTTCCTTTATTTAGACATACCCAGAGCAAACGCAAAAAAGGGAACTGGACACGCAACTTGTGATTCAAAATAAAAAACAGCCCTACAATTTCAAAAACACTATTTTCACAACTACTGTTTTCCACCTCTAAAATAAAGCTTGGTGGCAGAAAAAAAGCCTTAATAATGCCATTTCTGAAGATAATCACCAAAAAAAAAAAAAAACCTGTAAAACAATTACAGCACTGATTTTAACTTCATGTCTGGAATCAGCCTTTCAGAATCCAGTCATATGTATATGTATAATATATGTATAATATATCTACCTGCTAACAACAGTTAAAGATTTGAATGCCACCCCATTAGAGTTCAAAGCTCTGACATTAATGAAAAAATATTCTTCTTGTACCATTTGTTATATGTGAACTGCAACAAAGTCTACAGAAATACCAGTTCTTATTTTCAGAATATTACTTCTAATTACAAATCTGCTACTTGTGGACTGAAAAGTGAGGACCTTAACATTTACAAACTCTGTCAAAAACATGGTAAGAAGAATGCCTATAAAATACATTAAGATCCTTGGATAAAAAATACCATGTAGACAAAACTCTGAAGCTACAGCGTTATAGGTACAGCAATCAACTGAATCAGAAATTTTTTCTTCAGTTTGCATTTACTGAAATGCATACCCTCTATTGGGAAGGTTGATGATTTAACTTTTCTTAAATATAATTCAATCATTTATCAATTATATATCATCAGCCCCTCCTTCCCAATGTGAAAGAATAGCTTCCTATAACTGGTTTCCCAATGGAAACACTACATAGCCAGGTATGCACCAGGGGACCCAAAACTTTACTTGAAAATCACTTGGGATCCTTGTTTAAAATGCACATCTCCAAGATCAAGTGCGTCTGGGATGAGACCAAAACACCCATATTTTTAATGCATACCCCAAGTGACTCTGGGTGTCGATCAGTGAATCCACACTTAGAGGGACTCAGAAGTGCCATGCTGTCTTGGGCTTGCTTCGCCTGTAGTGTTTTCTCAGATGGTTCTTACTCCTTTGCCTTGTTTTTCTCAGTGGTCCTCAACCCTGGGTGACCATTTGGATAAGCTGGGAGCCAGGACTAACCCTCACAGATTCTGAGTAAACTGGTTTAGGTGAAACCCACTTATGTGCATTTTTGTAAAGCTCCCAGATGGTAGTTCAGATTGAGTGTCCAGTGAATGGTCTTTAAACTGACTAATGGTTTCACTTCCAAGCTGTGAACACCTGATAGATGTCCCCATGGCCAGGACCCCATGCCAGAGGATAGTTAGGTCACAGAGATAAGGACTTTCATGATAAGGAAAAGAGTCTTTTTGACACAAGTTCAAAGATGAGCTTTGGGGACACTGCCCCATACTCCTCACTGAAAGAAATATGAGCCCAAACAAATGGGGATTTCAGTCACAGAAAATGGGAATCTTTTTTTTCAATTTTTAAAAAATTATTTTATTGCTGTTCAATTACAATTGTCTGCATTATGCCCCCGCCCCTCCCACCCAACCCCAGCCAAACCCACCTCCATCCCTTGCTTCCACCACCCTCCTTGTTTTTGCCCATGTATCCTTCAAAGTAGTTCCTGAAAACCCTTCCCCGCATTATCCCCTACCACCTCCCCTCTGGTTACTATCAGATTGTTCTTAATTTCAATGTCTCTGGTTTGATTTTGCTTTCTTTTTTCTTTTGTTGATTATGTTCCAGTTAAAGGTAAAATCATATGGTATTTGTTCCTCACTGCCTGGCTTATTTCACTTAGCACAATGCTCTCCAGCTCTATCCATGCTGTTGCAAAGGGCAGGAGCTCCTTTTTCTCTGCTGCACAGTATTCCATTGTGTAAATGTACCATAGTTTTGTGATCCACTCATTTACTGATGGGCACTTTGGTTGCTTCCAACACTTGGCTATTGTAAATTGTGCTGCTATGAACATTGGGTGCATAGGTTCTTTTGGATTGGTGTTTCAGTGTTCTTAGGCTATAATCCTAGCAGTGGAATTGCCAGGTCAAAGGCAGTTCCATTTTTAGTTTTCTGAGGAAATTCCATATTGCTTTCCACAGTGGCTGCACCAGTCTGCATTCCCACCAACAGTGCACTAGGGTTCCTTTTTCTCCACATCCTCTGCAACACTTGTTTGTTGATCTGTTTATGATGGCCACTGTGATTGGTGTGAGATGGTATCTCATTGTGGTTTTAATTTGCATCTCTCTGACAGCTAGTGATATTTAGCATCTTTTCATATGTTTCTGGGCCCTCTGGGAATTTCTCACTAGTGAAGAATGACCTTTCTCCCTGTGAGAACTGTTCTGCGTTAGCTCCCAAGGATAAGTCAATAAATTAATAGTTAATAAGTATAAATATTTAATATGGATATTTATATATATTTATTCTTGACTACTAAAGAAGAACAGGACTCACACAGGAGGTGGGCTCCTGTTCTACATATGTATGCATATACATAAGACATATGTTATAACAGAAGCAATACAATCTTTCTGAAAGACATCCAAACAACTCAGAAGTGTATGAAGTAAAAATGTAAACGCCCTCTCCATCCTCTCACGGGCACTCACTAGTGCATTCTTTCAGACCTTTTGTAGGTAGTCACATATATGTATAGGGTTGTTTCTTTAAATGGGAACAAATTGTACTTATTGATATAGAGCTTGTTTTTTGAAAATCAGTGCTATACCATGGACCACATCCTCTTTTGGAACACACAAACTTCCATTGTTTTTTTAAGGACCACTTCATTTTCCACATCATCAGACAACAATTTCCACCTACTGATGGATGTTTGATTGTCATCCTTATAGACAATGCCACACCAAACATCCTTCAAACTTGATACAATTCATGTTGATGTCAGCAGTCCTCCTTGCACAACGTGAAAAGTTTGCTGGGAAAAGGTGAACGTGTGCCCTGGGGATGGAGACAGACCTTCCCAGAGTGATGGCCCCTCAGCATAGTTCATGACATCACAGTTCTCCCTGTGGGCCTTTCCTTGCCTGCTTATAATATTCAATTCTAGTCAATAAACACAGATTGAGCTCCTACTAAGTGCACAGTCCTGTGCTAAATACTAGAACTCAACGGTACATAAAACATAGTCCTTGCCTTAGAGGGACCTGTAATGATGCTGTATGAAGTGCCAATCAAGTAATACAAACAAAGAGCAGAGGGAGAGCAAAGGCTGTTGTGATAGTCTCGCCAGATTCTGACCTTGATCTGTGTTGACCTTTACTAATTATACCCTCTTCTCTCTTAGTATCTAACCTTCAAGAGATGAAATCACTCTGAACATCCCAACCCTTTCTCCTGTGGATAATATGTTGATATGTTGACTATACATGTTGAAAAAAGCAATAAATAAACATATATTACATACACATGCACTGACTGTGGGGAAGGCGTACATACAATGTACCTAGAAGTGATGGGCCACCCTCATACATAGCTGTCACACCACTCACGTTCTGTCTGGGTGAGCTTTGTTCTCTAGTGTACAGGCCTATGCATGGTTCACTATTCTGTGTTTCTCTAAGACAATTCCTTATTTGTCTATGTTAATATGTTTATAGCTGTTTCAAGTTTTAAAGGTAAGTAAATAAAGCTTCAAGATACTTTATGACCACTCTTCTGGGCAAGATGGTAGTGTAGGTAAATGGAGTACTCAGAACCTCTAACAACCACTATTCAGGACACCTGAAATTTAGCTGAATGGAAGTCCTAAATGGAAGTCCTAAATCTAGAGATTTAAAGAAGCCACATCAAGACAGATGGGAGGGGCTGAGTCACAGAAAGGGCTGGTCCCACACCCACATGTGGTGGTTTAAAATTGGGAGGGATATATTGAGTGTGGAGGTTCCCTCTGAGGAGTAAGGATCCCGGCCCCACATCAAAACCCACAGCACAGAATTCTAATGCAGAGAAGTGAGGTCCCCATAACTTCTGGCTGTAAAAACCCATGGGGACTGTGGCTCTGTGAGGCTGAGGGCTCTTGGTATCCCAAGCATTTCTCTTAAAGGGCCCATGATTGGACTCACTTGGACCAACTCACCCTGAGTTCCAACTCTGGAGCAGCAGCTCCAAAGGTGCCAGGGACACAAGGGGAGGAACTAAACTCTCTAGCATCAGGATGAGGGATGGAGTGGCAGCTTTCTCCCAGGTAGAAGTGCTGGCAGAGGCTTTGCCAAGCCCTCCCCACACAGAGTCTACAGATGGGTAGGCTCCATATCTGAGATTCCATCAACCTAGCTATCACTGCTCACCCTGCCCTGGTGATTCTGAGACCCTGACCCACCCAACTTCTGGCTCCACCTAAGTCATTTCCAGTGTCTTTTCCATAGAACGAGCCACTCTTGGCTCATGCTTCAGACTTTCCTAAAATCTCTCAAACAAGCAGCATTTGGCCTCTACATGCCCCATAGCTCTTGCTAAGTGGCCCCAGGCCAGGCACTAGCAGCAACCAGCCATGGTTCACAGCTTGGCCTCTCCAAGCTGGGCTTGGCCTCTAAAGCCCAGCACAAGCAGCAACCACATGCAAATTGCTCTGTAGCTCATGCTGGGTGGCCCCAGGCAGAGCACAGATGGTGGCTGCCCTTACACCTTCAAGGAAGCCCCAGAGCCAGTGTATCAAGTGAACAGCTTCAGATCAGGCCAGATTACAACCCAAACACCTCCACAAGCAACACACTCCAGGGACAGACTCATTTCAGTGGGCACCAAAGCCCAATGAAGCAAGACTGCTCTGTGGAGTCAGCCCCAGCACAACTCCTCTGCTATAGTTGTAGGCAGTCCCTAAAGTCAATCAGCCTAGGAATCAGTCCCTCCCAACAATGTGCCAAAAGCAATCAACCTCAACTACAACAGAACGGTACATGCGGCCCACCTGAGGGGGTTGTGTACCTGGAGTACCCAGCTCAAGTGACTGGGGTACCGTTGAGCCCTTCAGGACACTTACATTAGAGGCTACTCTACTAAATCCAGGAGATGTAGCAGCTCTACCTAATACATAGAAACAAATACAGAAAAGCAGCACAAATGAGAAGACAAAGAAACAGGTGCCAAAGGAAAAAACAGGAGAAATCTCCAGGAAAAGAATTACCATGTTTTGCTGGGTATAATGTGTTCCCATGCATAATGCATGCCCACAGTTTTCTGTGTGAATTATATACAGAATTATTATACCCATTATTATACCCAAAGAATCATTATATCCATGCATAGTGTGCAGCCTTCTTTTTCCCTCAAAAAT
>PVKM010014612.1:0-28806 GCA_004027735.1 Carollia perspicillata
CCGGGGGGGAAAAAGAAAAGAATACACAAACTATGATATCAGGAATGTCTGAACAAAGGACAAGGTCCCTGCTCTCAGGCACTTCTAGTGGAAGAAATAAATGTTAAATAGTTACGCAAGGAAATACACAGGTATGGACTGTGGCGAACTATGAGAGAAGTCTTCAGTGGAGGGAGAGGCCGATATAAGTTGGAGAGAGGCACTCTGCGTAAATAGACTGACTCGGACCCCAAGTCAAGGGTCCTCAAACAGCACCACCAGCACTGCGCACGCGAATTCCACGGTGCTCCCGGGCAGGTGACGGCTTTGCGCCGCGTCCCGCCTACGGACGCCCCGACCCTGACGCACAGGCGCGGGGCGGTGCGCGATGGGGCGTGGCGGCCCGGCAGCGGACCAGGCGGGGCAACCGCTGGGCGGGAACCCAGCGCGGCGGCACTTAGTGAGGTGGCCTCCCCGAGACGCGGCGACTCCCGGTTCCCCGCGATGCCTAGACCGGACCCGGACAGCTTGCCTCTTTGAGCCGGTCTCAGCGCGGAAGGCACAGAGGGAGGCTATGGCGGAGTCCTCCGAACCCGGGCGGAGGGCGGCCGCGGGCGGCGAGAGCCTGGATGAAGAGGAGGACGAGGAGCGGGAGCCGCTGTTGCCGCGGATCGCCTGGGCCCCGTCGCGGAAGGGAGCCCCGGGGACCGCCGTGAGGCTGGTGGCGCCTGCAGGGGAGGCGGGCCCGGCGCCCCTGGGCGAGGCGGACAGGGAACTGCTGCTCAGGCCCTCCAACTCGCCCCGCAGCCCCTCCCGCGGCGTGAAGCTCCCGGGAAGCTCACCCACCGACCTGGACTGGAGCCGCTCCGTGGGCTCAGGTGCGACTCGGCTCTGCCCTTCTCCCCGAGGCCGTCCCAGGGCGCCCCCCGTCCCCGCCTCTCCCCGGGTCCCCGCTCCGGCTCCCCGCCTTGTCCCCGGCTCCATTCTCTGCCTCACACTAGCGCTTGTCTAGTAAGAAAGGCAATTAGTTGGTCAGACATCCCGGCCCGGGCAGAGGCCAGGGGCCAGCGGCCGGGTGGACCTCGGACAGCTTCTGTGCGCGTCTTTCCCGCCCCCGCGTCTCCTGCACCTTCCCCAGGGGCTGTAAACTGCTTCACCTAAGGCAGTTGTCCTTCAACTCTGATCCCTGAGGCCTCCCCTAACAGGGAGCCTCAACTTTTAGAATCAGACTGTGGAGGAAACTTAACACTGTAAAGTGACGTAAGCTGTTTGCTTAAGTTTGGACTTGAGTTTGGGGCTAAGAACCCTGAAGTAAGCAGAAGGTTCCCGGAATTGTGCATTTGCAAGATGTACAGCAAGAATAGCCAGTAGCTACTGGGACACGTTTCAAAAACTTTTGCTATTAAATGTTGTTATTGTGACGTTGGCCAGAGGGGGCAGAGGCTGTTGCATTTCTGTACCTCCTGTCTCCTGCAAAGTTTTTTTTTTTCACCCTTGAGTCACTTATGTTATTATATCTTAAAAAGAAAAAAGGATATATTGTTAAGCGGACTGATAGCCTCAGGTGAAAGAGAGGGTAACTGAAATGATGTTGAAAGTTAGTAAAATTTAGGCATGCTACCGCAGATATGGATATTTATTATTTCAGCGAGTTTTTTTTTTAACATGGCAAGCGGAGTTAGGCTATTTGATGGTAAAATATACTTGTAAGAGTTCTACTTAAAGGTGAGACGAGCTAATTTGTAAAATCGCGATAGCACCTACTTGCTAGTGGTTAGGATGGTTTAAACGAGATGGTGTGTGTACTAATGCCTGGATTATCGCGAGAGCTTTTCCAAAAAGCCACAGAGCTCTGGCCAGGTACCTCGGGGCGGGGCGGTCAGAGCGACCCCCCACACACACACACACAGAGGTTGTGGTCAGGACACTGTAAGAAACAGCCAATGAATGCATAATCAGGTGGATGAATGGCGATGCGCACCTGTGTGTCTGTCTCTCTCTCCCTCTTTCTCCCTCCATCCCTGTCCCCCATCCTTTCCTTCCTGTCCCCCTCCATTTCTCTCTCTCAACTCAGTTTTTTAAAAGCCACAGAAAATGTAATTTTCATTAATGCTGCTTAGTTTTTCTGGAATTGTTAGGTTTTTACTTGTGTTTACTAGTACACTAATGGGCCTTCTATATTTCAAAGAATTTTGGACAGACTACGCTATTCAAGTTGTAGTTGAATTTAAGAGTCAAACATATTCTAGAGTAAACAAATCAGAGAGGCCTAAGGGGAGCAGACTTTCAAATTCAAGTGTTTCATGAATAATACAGGTTTAGAAAACCGTTCAGACATGCAAGTTGGCTACCATTGTGTTAGCTAATGGATGCGTTGGCATTACAACATTTAACAGAATGAGCAAGGCAGTTGGAACCAGATCACAGGTGGACACATGTTCACTAGCTACATTGATAATTTGGACGTATATTAGTCTGTGAAGTAACTGCCATCTGTGTGGCTAGCTTGCCTTTTTCTAACCCCAGGTTTACCTGGGTAGCTAAACTTTAAAAGAGCCTAAAACCTTCAAAGTGTGTTTATTCTGTGACAGTGAGTGAGGTTTTGTAAAGAAATAATATGAAGACCAGAAAAATTTAAAATGGCGATATGGTACTCAGAATACAAATGTATTATTAAAAAGAATGCCTACCTTTTTAAATCATAATTAACTTCTATCACAGTCTATGATTTAGGATCTTCCTTTTCGTATATTTTATTCTCACAACAACATAGCAAGTAAGTTGCTCACCCCCATCCCTGTAGTGAGGATTGAAAGTGAATAAGAAACTGTAACGACCGGTACTGAGTTACAGAACCTCAGAGTCATTGAAGCTGGCCGTCCAGGAAGTGGCACAGCCAGGACTCAGCCTAGTTCTCCATGTCACGCACTTTCTCCCTTCTGTAGGTCCCCAGGTGTCACAAAACATTTGTTACTTTGGTTATTTACTACGGAGATCTCTTATTTTAAGGCATTTAAAAATAGTTTTGAATTGTAAAAGTTATTTTATATATTTTAAACCAGTCTCCTAAAAAGTTAATGATTGAGTAATTTGACTACATTTTTAAGTTTAGTTGTTTTTCCGGGTACGTTAACTTCCTTTACCATCCAATTTCCAGGAAACCACGTCTCTAGTTCCAAGAAATTCTTGCCTCTGGATTAATAATAACATAATTTATGACTATTCTGTTTGTGTAATTTATGTACTTGAGCCAGTGGAGGAATGTAGACATCTCTCATCTTTGACAAGGCATTTGACAAAGTCGAGAACCAGCTTAAACCATAGCGTTGGTGGGCCAATGACAAAGTAGAGGGGTTAGTGGCATTCCGTGTTCTGTCAGTTTAATCAGCGAGTTGGAGAGTGATGAAGATGGTAATAATTAATACCTATATAACAGTACATGTAGGATGTAGTTCTGTGCACTTCCTGTGTATTATTCATAACCAGCCCTATGCACGAGCACTTTTTTTCTAATTCTCATTTTAAGGAAGCACAGAGAGGTGAAATGACTTCTCCAAGGTCCTGTTAATACAAAACAGGAGCACTTACCAATCTTGTTAGTAAGCCTAACAATTAGAGAATTCACAATGAGCTACTAAAGTAAAAGGAAGTGTGTATTTATAGGCCATTTAATGATTCGTGGTGGCTTATAAATATAGGAATGAAAGAGAATTTAAAAATAAGGAGGAAAGATGAGAATGGGAAATGAGGATAATAAAACACATAGACAGAGGATGCAAAGAGTGTACAAAACGCACACCAGACACTTGATGCGGGCAGCCCACAAATTTAATTTTAAGGTGACCAAGCAGCCGACTTGAGAGAAACA
This sequence comes from Carollia perspicillata, assembly GCA_004027735.1. NCBI lineage: Eukaryota > Metazoa > Chordata > Mammalia > Chiroptera > Phyllostomidae > Carollia > Carollia perspicillata. The sequence continues at coordinate 3,848 of PVKM010014612.1, forward strand.
CTGTCAGTGTCCATAAACTTAAAGCAAACTGATTATTTGAAGCAAGACAATTGAGAAATGATAACCTATCATGTATTCTCTTGGAGAAGAGACTGTATGTTAAATAATATCTTTGTAATAAAAGTGATTGATGTTGTAGTATTCTTACAACTTCCCTGCAGCCCATTTCAATAGAAGTACTTCCGATGGGTGGCGCTGTTGGTATTGCTGGATCTGGATTCAAAACACGGGTAATCTGGCTTAATTTAGAAGAAGGTATTAGAAGGGTTGATTTCCTTCCTGTGTGTCTTTACAATTCTCTATAACTGCGAATAAGCAGCAGTGTTTTGGGTACAGGATGGGGGTGGGTAGATACTGGGCTGAGAGCTAATGACATTTTTTTTCTGATTGTTTCTCTTAGTGAAATAGGAAACTAGATCATCTGCTGAGAGATGTTGGGAATTTGGGGAGAGGAGAGGGCATGAGGTGGTTGTTCAGAAGAATGGGAGAGTCTGTAGACTGGAGGTGTCTTAGTTTGGGCTGCTAAAACAAAATACCATGAACTGGGTGACTTAACAGTCATTTGTTTCTCTCAATTCTGGAGTCTGGAAGTGCAAGTTCAGGGAGCCAGCTATGTTGTTATGTTCAGGGAGCTATGCTGGCTCCCTGAACATAACAAATCCAAGTTCTGAGGGCTCTCTCCCTGGCTTGGAGATGGCTACCTTCTCAGGGTACCCTCACATGGCGGAGGCAGAGGGGGAGAGAGCCCACTCTGGGCCCTAGTCTCCCGATGGAGCCCTGTCCTCATGAGCTCCTCTAAGCCTGATCACTCTGAAAGACCATCTTCTGATACAATAACACTGGGGGTTAGGGCTTCAGCGTATTTGGGGGAGAGGCAAACTTTCAGTTTATTACCAGAATATAACGTGCTGCCTGGGCAGCATGAAGCCCACTGGAGGTTTGTGGTGACAGATTTAAAGTGAGACCAGGCATTGTGGGGATGTGCTTCTCCTGACAAGTTTGGCTGGCCGGACATAGGCATAGTCAGCTGACAGCTGGGTCTAACCAGGGTTGGGATTTTTCCAGGTGACCATGACGAGGAGAGAGGAAGAGAGTGATCATATGATGATTGATCATAAGTTAAGGTGACCCAGGAGGGCAAGAAAGGCACAAGGGAGGTAAAGATCAGTGACAACCTGATACATCAGGGCTTGGTAGTTCCTAATGGGATGGAAGAATAAGGGGCTCAGGATGCCAGAGGGAGTGAATTAGATATAAGGTGCTTGAAATTTAGGGTATGGAAAGATTGCAGGTATTGGTAATCACACATCTGAGGTATGACTGTGCAGTTGGAGACTTCGGTCGAGTGGCAAACAAAATCACTGGAAGCGAGGAGTTCAAAGTAATGTGAAAGAGTAGTGTGCTGATATCAACAAATTAGGGTCTTGTGTTCCACGTGTCATCATTTGAAACTTAAAGAGAAGCGGGGGTAGTGAGAAAAGAAGAACCAAAGCAGCCCATATACTACTTGATGACATTTTTATACTTCCGTGTCCTAATGCTGTTAACCTGATCCAACATGACAGGCTCATTTGATGAGCATTCTCATAGCTGGTCCTTTTTCTTCTTCATGTGCTATCTTAACATTGATTTTTTTAATGCAATAACTGTTGGTTTTTCAGAATTGAATACATTCTTGGATGATCCAGTGTTTGCTGATGTTATATTGAAAGCAGAGCAAGCAATTGAATTTGGAGTTTTTCCAGAAAGAATCTCTCAAGGTTCAAGTGGAAGTTACTTCGTGAAGAATCCTAAGAGGGTGAGAATTTCACAGACCTCCTATCTATAACAGCATTTTGGAAAACCCTAACTTAAATCTGAAGTCCTTGTGAGTTTCTGAGATAGTTTCCTATCCTCATTACACCCTCTCTTCAGAAAGAAAGGTCAGATTTTTTTGCTGTGTGTGTGTGTTGTTGTTGCTGTTTTTTCTAACTAAAGCAGTACTATTTAGGAATCAGCCTATTCATTTGAAGTCACAGTTTGCCACTCTATTATTTTACTATTTGGTTTTATACATTTATTGAATACTCACTTTCAGCTATAGATTTTTTGAGTTTATCATAAGGCCTTACCTTATAGTAGTCTATAACCGTAGTAGCCAAGCAAAGTAGAAGTTTAAACTTTCAAAACCTGTTTAATGTTGTTTCCAAATTGCTTGACTTTTTCCAAAGTTATATTTTACCCTAGCAATATTATTTTCCTGTATTATACCACAGTTGGAGCCTGGGAAGTTTGAAGTTTGAAGGCATTGGAATGTGACAAAGTAAAATGAACCAAACCATAATTTAGGGCAGAAAAGAAAAGCTGATACGGGACTTGGTTCCACTTAGTATAGAATTTTTCAAATATCAATGTTATCATTTGTAAAAGCTTTCTGAATGATGCATAGCCAGCAGTTCCTTTCAGACATCCATGAACAAAATTTTTTTGAGAGGAGAAAATTTATTTAAAATTGGTTCTTAAAAAATTATTGGAAAAGAGATTAGAGTAGGAGAATCTGATAACATAGATGTTCACTGTACCCTGTCATTACCTTTGCATTTTATCTTTGTCATTATCTTTGTTTAGAGAACACTTTTTGTCATTGGGTTTATTAATTTAACAAATGCTTGAATGCCTGCTGAGTTTCAAGGACCGTTCTGAGTACTTGGGATACAGTCCTAAGAAAGTCCCTGCCCTTTTAGAATGTACGTTGTCGAGTGGGGGAAGTAGACAATAAGGAAATAAAGATATAATTTGGATATTTAACAGATACTGAGTAATAACTATTTGATCTAGAGCAGTGGTTTTCCCACACTGTAAGGTCAGGGGGATCCTTTGATAACCTGGAGATCCAACAATATAAAACAGGTGGAATCCGAGTCGCTCTGGTTAAGGGGCACGAGGTCTTAGAGCCCTGCCCCACCTCCCCTCGTACCTTCCCTTAGGGTTCCCAGAGCACAGTTTGAAAACCACTAGCCCAAACGATCATTGAGCGTGGACTGTTGAATGAGAATGAATGTGAGAATGTGAATGGAACTAAATCCCTCAATATTGAACGGTTATGTCCAAGTCTGTGGTGGGGAGAAGTATAAAAGATTTACCAGAATGAACTCCATGTATTATTATCTCTCTATATTAAAAGTCTAATAAGATTTCTCCTTTTTTTCCCATATAGAAAATTATTGGTGTGTTTAAGCCCAAATCAGAGGAGCCTTATGGTCAACTGAATCCAAAGTGGACCAAATATGTTCATAAGGTCTGCTGCCCGTGCTGCTTTGGCAGAGGCTGCTTGGTGCCTAACCAGGGGTACCTTTCCGAAGCTGCTGCCTCCCTTGTGGACGAAAAGCTTCATCTGAACATTGTACCGAAAACAAGGGTAAAGGAGAATTTGTTTTTAAGCACAGACTTCTGATTTATAGCCTACTTCTCTGTAAAGATACTGCAAATGACAGAGCCTAAATTTGAGCCCCTTTTTTGGTAATCCAGTCATGAGTGACTAACAGATCGATTCTAGTGTAGATCCACGGAGTCCCCAAGGGAATGTCCTTGGCACACATGAGCAGAGATGATGATGCTGACAAAAAGAGGAAAAAATGCCTAGTTTTTAGAAAGCAGATAAAGATCAGGGATGCAGAAATTCTGTTGAAGGTAGAGATAATTAATGTGCTCGAAAGACTTATTTTTCTTTTTGTCCTTTATACATTTTTACTTGAAGACTTCCTCAAAGTATTCCTTCCTAAGTGTACATGTCAAGACTATTACTTTCCTCCACTGGCTATTTTGAGGCTGCCTCTCAGAGAGAAATATGTGTCAGTCTAACTGCCTGCAAAATCCCTTAGCCTTTCTATTTTCTTTTATTTACTTATTTGATTTTATTTATTTATCTTTAGAGGGGAAGGGAAGGAGAGAGGGAGAGAAATATTGATGTATGGTTGCCTCTCATGCGTCCCCTGCTGGGAACTGGCCTGCAACCCAGGCATGTGCCCTGACCGGGAATCGAACCGTGGTTGTTTAGTTCGCAGGCCTGCACTCAATCCATTGAGCTATACCAGCCAGGGCCCAGCCTTTCTATTTTAGATTCTGAGGCATTTTGTACATGATTAAACTTTGCTAATTTACAGTATTCAAGTGAGTTCCATGATATATATGCATATAAATACTATCATGCAAATTCTAATAACCATTTTTCTAAACTGTATGTTTTTAGGTGGTGTGGCTTGTCAGTGAGACATTTAACTACAGTACAATTGACCGTGCAAAAGCTAGAGGCAAAAAGTATGCCTTAGAGAAAGTACCCAAAGTAGGTAGAAAATTTCATCGGATAGGACTCCCTCCTAAGGTAAGTTTCTGTGATAAGCTTTATTTGAAGGGGACAGTTCAGCACCTGTTACCCGAGTTCCATGTGCTAGGCGTTGTGCTGTGGGCTATGGATGTAATAGTAAAGAAAACAATTTTTCATCTTCATAGAGCTTAATGTAAAGAAACAATCTCAATGCAATATGATAACGTTGTTAGGGTGGTGAAGTGCAGGGAACTCAGAGAGGACAGGTGCGGGATGTCTGACCCACTTTGGAGGGCTGGGTCGTGTTTGCCAGAGGAGGTATTTCATAAAGCATCTAAAGCTCTGTAAAATGATGGCTGAAAGCGCAGGTCCAGAGTCAGACCTAGGTTTCACTCCCAGCCTCTCTACCAGTTAGCTGTAAGACCTTACGCTAGTTCCTTACTCTCCAAGCCTCATTTCTATAAAACGGGGGAATGATCAAAACTGCCTCTTAAGGTTGTGAGGATAAAATGAAGAAATTTATGTCAGGTACTTTGTACAGTCCTAGCACATAGTAAAGTAAATGGTAGTAACTGTTATTCACTACATGTTAAATTTCTTTTTCTTACCACTTTTAAATAAACCTAAGGGACGATTAGCTGCTAGCTAAGCAAGGGTGGGGAGGATTGATGGGAAAGATATTTTAGAAAAAGCTCCAGGCTTTTTCCAAAAAATATAATTGACGTATAGTTTTGTTGTTGTGTTGTAGCTGTGTATTTATCTAGATAAAAGAATTTGAGTAGAAATTCATGGTCAGCCTGACTTGTTCCTAAAATCATACTTGAAGTAAGCAAGAAGTTGGAAAAATTTTATGAGGCCTGTTAAAAATATTCTTGGATATGCTGAAACAAGTGTGACTAAAATCAGATATTATTTCCCTATTTATGACTACTATGAGTTAATTATGAATGCTTTGGAGAAAACCTTTCGGAAATCAATAAAATTTCATGCCAATAATGAGAACATAAATTGTTAAGAAACGATAAGAAATAGATTTTCTTTGTGATGATTTCCTTGTATTTATGAGACCAACCAGGTTACCTATTACCTGTGTGCCGTGTGCTGTTTAAATTTGTGTTTACTTTAATAATTTTAACGTTAACAACCGGTAACTTTTAGTGATAGAAATGCCTTTTGTCCTAAAATAACTGTTACACTCCTTGAAAGTCTTGGGCTAAACATTTTTTTATTTGCTATGTATTCTCTTTATGTGATTATTTCAAATTGGTGTGTAAAAATAGTGTTCTTGATAAATGTGGCTTATCTAAATTAATGTTAACTCTTCTGTTTTTCTTACTGTGTTTATATATTTTATGATGATACTGCTGAGAAATTTAAAAAATAATTTCTTCATTCTTATACTTTCTTTTCTAACTGTGGTTCTTAAAATTATAGATTGGTTCCTTTCAGTTATTTGTTGAAGGTTACAAGGAGGCTGAATTTTGGCTTAGGAAATTTGAAGCCAACCCTTTGCCTGAGAATATTAGAAAACAATTTCAGTCACAGTTTGAAAGATTGGTGATTTTGGATTACATCATCAGAAACACAGGTATTGAAGTTCTCTCATTTGTTCTCTCAAAACCTTGTTAGTTTTCAAACTGTTTTCAACTCATTATCCAAATCAAACACATGAAGTTTTCACGCCGAAGTCCTGAGGCCACTTTTCTGAGGCCACTTTTCGCTGACCTGCCTTAGAAAACAGAGATGCAGCAGGGCCTCTCCTGGCGGAGTTGATCCTGTTCTGGAGACCTGCCTCCTAGCCGGTCCCTGTCCCCGGGGCGGTGTTTCTTGGCAGCAGGACAGAGCCAGCTATAGAAATGTTACCTGCATAATGTGAATAATTGAACCTTGATTGTATAAATTATTTTAGATGCATATTTTGACTGTAGGTAACTTAATGTATTATATAAATACATTAAACTCCTAATTTTGGCGGGGCTGGAAGGGGGCAGTGAGGTAGGTAGTGTAACACAGGGGCTCCCAGATGTTGTTCCAGCCTGTGCAGGTCAGGGTTATGTGGGGGCTTGTTGCACCTGCATCTTCTAGGAGCCCACCCCCGACCTGTGACGCAGAAACTGCATGTGGGAGTCAGCAGTGTGTGTTTTAACAAACCCTCCGGTGTTTCTGCTGCACTCTGAAGCTTGAGAAGCACAGGTTCAAACTGCTCGTTTATTTTGGCTTCTCAACGAGCATTATACGCTTTTCTAGATTTACCATCTTAATTAATATGGTCTTGGGTTAATGTTAAAAATTTGTGTAAAGCCTAAAATACTCCTATACAGACATTAGGTGAGAACCTATCCAGGTAAATTTGCCTGCTGATAGCGTTAGATGCTTTTTCTAAGGTGAAGAGAAATTATCCTTGACTTTAATAACCTTGATTTAATACTTTTGACAGTAATTGTATCTACCTCACAGAGTGGTTTGACGGTTAAATAAATTAATACATGTTAAGCACTTACAATAACGTCTGGCACAGAGTAAATGCTCAAAAATGTTAGCTAATATTTTTTAAAGATTTTATTTATTTATTTTTAGAGAGGGAGATAAAGGTGGGGAGAAAGAGAGGGAGAGAAACATCCACCAGTTGTCTCTTGCATGCCCCCAACTGGAGACCTGGCCTGCAACCCACGCGTGTGCCCTAATGGGAATTGAACCAGTGAGCTTTCAGCTCGTAGGCCAGTGGTCAATCCACTGAGCCGCATCAGCCAGGGCTCAAAAATGTTAGCTAATATTTACAAGTATTTTTTAGTTTATATGTGTTAAATTGGAGTCTTTAATATGCAAACATATGTCATAGATAACCAATGAAAGTCTTGAAAATTGGGAGGTGACTAGATTTCTCCTTTGATTTAGGCTATGCTATCCATAAAAACAGTGAAGTAACAGATTATGGGTTTTTTTTTTTCTATTTCGAAAGACAGGGGAAATGATAACTGGTTAATCAGATATGAAAAGCAGAAACATGGAACAGAAACTAAGGTAAGGAAATTTTAAAAGAATGTGTATATACACATACGCGCACACACAATTTTTGTTGAAGATTCCTTTAAATTATTCTTCATTATTTTCTTATTTCCTTCCCTCAAAACCTTGGTTTTTATCTTTTTTCTCATCTTTTTTCTTTTCTTCCTTTGTTTACATTACATATTTTTTATGTTGTATTAGAGTAAAAGAATATTACCCGCTTGATACTTTCTACAGAGCTTGGGAAATTTTTGTAGAACCACCAGATTTATTTTGCTCTTGTGTAATAAAGGCTTCCGGCATTTTTGGTCATGTTTATATATTGCTAATGCACTTCTTTCTGAGTCTTATGGCTCAGTAGTCAGTCATCCAGTATTATGGAGCATGTGTCCTTTACCTGTGATTCATATACATTGAACTTAAAAAGCCGTGCTTCTACTTATAAGAAGCTGGCTTTAATGTGTATAATGGCCTGCCTAGACCTATAACACCATCTGAATGATGGATTTTAGATCAATTTTTGTCAGTTTTAGCTACCCAAGTTCAAATTTTAAATATTGACACAAGATATTTTAGAATAATTTTACTAGTTCAAGGCTGTCTATACATTGCAGAAGGTTTTAATTAATTAAAAAATAATCTCTCCAGTATTTACAATCTATGTGTTCTCATCACTTAAAGCTGTGGTATCACTTTAGAAAGTTTGTACTTTTCAGTGTTTATCAGAGAAATTTAAAATTCCATATTCATAGTATTTAGCAATAAAAAGAGAATGAACTCAATAGAGCCAATAGTGTGGGTGAACCTCAAAATCCCGCTGAGCGAAAGCGGCAGTGAGAAGTTGCACACAAAGGGCGTGCACTGTCTGGTCTCAGCTGTACGGAAATCTGCTCACCCCTGCGACGACAGAAGCTGACTGGTGGCTGGGGGGGCGGAGTAGAGGGCGGGAGGGACTGCAGAGGGACACAGGGAACTTTTGGGTGAAGATTTCTCATCTACCCGTGCCTATCAAATTGTACACGTTAATATGTGAAGTTTATTGTGTGTGAATTATACCGCAGTGAAGTTGTAAATAGGAAAAAGTGATAGAAATCAAAATAAGTGCCATTCATAGCAGAGATAGGTTTAAAGTACAGGCTTAAATATATATATTTATAGATTTATACTAGTTCCTAAATGTATTTTATTGGTATATTTTGAGCAATTAGAGTTTACTGAAAACTTCATAATTTTGCTTTTAAGTATTTCGTGCATTTTTACCGAGATATTTGATATATGCCAGATTTATTTCTTTTAGTTTATATCACACAGACCTTTAATACTTGAATTTTTTTTTAATTCATTAAATTTATTGGGTTGATATTGGTTAATAAAGTTATGTAGGTTTGGGATGTACAATTCTTTAATAGATAATCTGTATATTACATTGGGTGTTCACCACCCAAAGTCAAGGCTCCTTCCATCACCATGTATTCCCCTTTACCCTTTTCTAGCTCCCCGCACCTCTGTTTCCCATTTTCCTTCTGGTAATCACTATACTGTTGTCTGTGTATGTGAGGTGGTGTTTGTTTATTTTTTGCTTAATCCGGTCACCTTTTTTTACCTAGCCTCTCAACATCCCTCCCCTCTACTTTGCTTGTTAGTTTATTTTATTCGTTAGAGTCCACGTGTAAGTGAAATCACATGGTATTTGCCTTTCTATGACTGGCTTACTTCACTTAGTGTAATAGCTTCCAGGTCCATCCCCACTATCACACGTGGTGAGATTTTGTTCTTTTTTATGGCCAAGTAGTATCCCCATTGTGTCAGTATACCACAGCTTGTTTACCCAGTCATCTACTTTTAATTTAAAAATTATCGATTTTACCTTTTATTATTTTATCTGTGCCACTTAATAATGGCAACTGTCTATCTTTAAATAATAGGAGGTACTCCTTGACATGAAAATTTTCTTGCCTCTGGTGTCTCGGTTTCTGCTACAGAAGAATGTAAAGGTTAGGAATGGCCTAGGTTCTGTAATCAGGTTTCTTGAGGTTCCTTCTGCACTTCATTAGACTTAGCTGTGGTCTTTGGGGAGTTTTATTTATAAACATTTTGTATTTGAAACTAATTATTTCTATGGGACCCGAGGGAAGACTAGATTTTTATTAGGTAACTGTTAAGTTGTTGAAAATGTCCATGTTTTGCAACTGTCATACATTTAGGAAATGCATCTAGCAATAAATTATCCAAAATAACACTTTAAATCTTAATAATTCCAAATGCTCTTCCATAAAGGGGGGGAACCATTCCTATGTAAATTTATAATATCAAATTTCTAAAAAAAATAGTGATTATGAAATTCTTATTTTTAAGACAGTCTCTGCCTTCAACAGTGAATTTGTACTTTCTGGGAACTTACTTTTTATTTTTATAGGCTCTTTAGATAAAATGTCCTTAAACCCCAATAATTACTGTAAGTACTTTATCTGTTAAAAATATTTGTATACATTTTTTTATCAACAGACTATTTTCTCCTTTTTAGGAAGCAGATTGGATTGATGATAAAGCATCACTTATTCAAATAGCTGCAATTGATAATGGTCTAGCATTTCCTTTTAAACATCCCGATGAGTGGAGAGCATGTGAGTATTTAAAACATTCTAGAGGTTCTATCATTACCCCTTTCCAGCAAAGGAAGGGAAGAAAATGTATGGTTATTAAACCAGCAGGAAGAAACCTGGGTGAAGTGTTGGCTGGAACGCTGTTCTAGGCACTGGGCACGGAGACGTGCACTGCGTGGGCCTGGCCATGTGGTGTTCGCTTTGGATAACCCGCTGGTTTTGGCTTTTGGGCTTGTGTTAGCCTTGTAAGTTTGATAGCTTTCCAATTTTAAATAAACACATAAAACATTATAACATGGAAATTATCTACTATTTTGGTAGAGCTTTATTTTAATGCTTTGGGTAATGTTCACTGATAAAACTCTTTGCCTTAAGCCCCCATCCTCTCTTTAGTGAGTGGTGTTTTAACTGCCTTACCAGTCTCTACTGGTTTGGTTTCTGTGTCTTCTTATGTCAGTTTAAGACGTTTTTTTATTTTTCTTTTTTTTTTTTAAGATTTTATTTATTTTTATAGAGAGGGAAAGGGAGCAAGAAAGAGAGGGAGAGATGCATCTATGGGAACATCAGTCAGTTGCCTCTCGTACATGCCCCAACCGCGGACTGAACCTACAACCCAGGCATATGCCCCAACTGGGAATCAAACTGGCGACCTTTTGCTTTGCAGAACAATGCCCAACCAACGGAGCCACACCCATCAGAGCTAGACATTTTTATTTTGCTTAAAATTGTCCATATCTGTTGTAGATTTGTGGGTATAAAGTTTTTTTATAGAATTATCTTATAAGTAAGAAAATTTTCTCTATGTATATTAAGTATTTGGGGATGAAATGAAATGTCAGGAATTTGCCTCAAAATTCTTGGAGAGAGAATGGGGGTAGATGAATCAACTTTGTAATTGAATTGAGTTATTCAGAATATGGGAGCTCATATTGCCAGCATTTTTATTTTTGCATATGTTTTAAATGTGTATAATGAATTTAAAAAGTGTCGATACTTTTTAAAAATCAGTATCAATACTGTATCAATACTGTGCTGCTTTTAAATTCTCACTCTTCATTAGTAGCCTTTTTTCCTTCATTGGAGTTGCCAAAGATTTGTTATAAAACATTGGCCTCTTCATGTCTTGTGTGTGTGTTTTTTGGGTTTTTTTTTTTAGCTAATTGACCTTTTATTGATCAGATTTTCAGTTTATTTAGTTGCTTTTATTTTTCATTGATTTACATTTTCCATCATTATTTTTTTCTATATTCATCCTATATTACTTTCCTATGTTTTACTCTAGGTATCATTTTGGCTAAGCCATAGATTGGGCATGCTTCTCTATTAGTCTGCTTTATAGATTCATACTTTCAGATTTGTTTTTGACAGAAGTAATTTAGAAGTGTTTTGTTTGATTATAAAATTTCTAGATCAGTTGATTTTTTAGCTGTCCATTGTTATTTCCAAGTTTTATTGCTTCGTGATCTGTGAATGTGGCTATAATAGGATGTGTGGCCAGTTTGAAGGACTGTATTTAAAAAGAATGTTTGCCACAAAGGTCTGTATCTGTCTACTAATTAAAGCTTGTTAGTTGTTAGTCAAATCATATTCTTGATTTATTTTTTGACCATTTAATCTGTTAATTTTTGAGAGAGAGTTAAAGTTCACTGTGATTGTGATTTTGTCAACTTCTGCACTTTTATGCATTTTTGCTTGTATTTCACATTCCTAAAGGCCCAGCGTTTTATCTTGCTGGTGGTGTGTTCTTTCATCACTGTGAAATATATCCCACTTTATCACTATCAGTGTTTTTCTCTTTAACTTTTTTTGTCTGTTGTAACTTGGTATACCTCATTTCTTTTTATTAGCATTTTTACCTGGTATTATTTTATACTTTTATTTTTAACCTCCATCATTTTGTTTTAAGTATACGACTTACACACATTGCTTAGCTGGGCTTTTTAACCCAGCCTGAGGTCCTTTTAATGGGGACGTTCAACTCCAGTTTGTCTCCATAAGCAACCGATTTGTGTGAACTTTTATTGCCATTGTATTTATTTCTATTTACCATAAGTTCCAATTATTTCTTGTTTTCCTTTTCTGTCTTTATTGAAGTGACTTGATATATTTTTGTTTCATTTCTTTTTCTTTTAATGATGTGGAGTCTTTGTATAAATTGGACTTTGAAAGTGCTAAGTTTAAGGTGCCTATACATATCTGGGAAATTAACCAAACACACAGGTGGCAATTGAAGGCCTCAAACGAGGAAATGGTATTGAGGATATACTGTGTTTTGCCGTGTGTAGTGTGCCCCCATGTTTTTGGCCCAAACTTTCAGGAAAAAATCTTTCGTTTTAATTTTTTAATTTAATTTTTTATCTATTAATATTTAGAAAAAATGGATTATTGTATTCCAGGACATTATTTTGCATACAGATATCGTTATTTTTCTCTAGAGTTACACTTTCAACACATAAGCATAAATAAAAGAACTAACAACATTTATATACATATGGAATTAGTACTACCCATGTATAATGGGCATTATTTTTCTCTCAAAAATTTGGGCAAAAAAGTGCACATTATACACAGCAAAATATGGTAGTTTTCAAAGTACCATCTTGGTAGTGGAAGCCATGGTGTTCACTCTCACCTAGGGAAATGATGGTGAACAAATACCATCACGAGGGGGTAGATGGTTCAAAGTATGTAAGTACTTAGTGTTTCATGAGTGTTTGGTAGATGAATGAGAGAAAGCAGTAAAGAGGAGCTGGGGGAGTGGTAGCATCAAAGAAGAGAAGAAAAGCCAGCACACCAGATACTTGGCTTCAAAGGCAGAAGGTGAACTTGGAGACCGGCATCTGCAGCGCCGCCTAGGAGAGCATTTCACAGAAGGTAGTGGCAGGAGAGGGCACTCCATGTGCGGAGGCATCGCGTGGACGAGGGCTGCAGGCGGGCCTTTGGAGAAGCTCTGATGCAATGGCTGGTGGTCTCGGGGGCGCGCAGAGTGGTAGCAAAGTTGAGGAGTGGGAATTGGAAGTAGAGGCAGGCATTAGAATAAACACTTTTCCTTTATATAATTGGTCAGGAAAAGGTGAAAAGGAAATTGGATACAACATCAGGGACATGCGGGCCTGCAGGAAAAGCCTTCTTTGCAATGGAGACTGAAGGCAGGTTTCTTCCTCAGGGCTTTCCAAATGGTAGCAGCCAACAAAGCTAGAGGTTCTCATTCAGTGTACCTGCAGCAGTTCTGTGGGTGATCACGTTGTCATAAGCTGTATACTTTTGTGTAGGAAGCTGAATATGCACTCTCTCTAGAAGATTCCACTTCTTTACAAATCTGTCTAGTCCTGGAACTGTGTAGATAATGGTCCGCTTGGGAGAACTACAGTTAGCCTGAAATGATGGGTCTTATCCCCTAAAGCCACTCACCTGTTTACCTATTAATCATTTAAAGTTTTAGAATATGGGGGTCAGGGAGCACGATGATCCAGTTCCTGATGATTTGTGGCTAGAAGTGCACGGAGACCTCAGCCAAGGTGTTTTGATCTGGGGCTGTGAACAGATTGCAGCTATGTCTTAATTTCCAAACTCAGGAACCAGAGGTTCAGATACACATTTTTATATAGGGCTGTTTGAAATATACACAGTATCAAAACTCTTTATCCTTTTTTTAAAGATTTTATTTATTTATTTATTTATTTAGAGAGAGGGGAAGGGAAGGAGAGAGAGGGAGAGAAACATCAGTGTGTGGTTGCCCCTCACATATCCCCAACTAGGGACCTGGCCTGCAACCCAGGCATGTGCCCTCATGGGGAATCAAACCAGTGACCCTTTGGTTTGCAAGCCCGTGCTTAGTCCACTGGCCTACACCAGCCAGGACAAAACTCTTTATTCTTTAAAACTCAGAAACCTAGCTACTTCAGGTAATAACTTTTTGTGTTTTGCCATCTGAATTAACATACAAACATGGGATCTGAATAATTTAGGTAACACAGGATAATTGTTGTCTGATAACTTTTCTACTTTTTCTAAGAACCTGGGAATTGTGGGGAAAGGACAAGGATGAATGTTGGTCAAAATAAACCCTTTCCCCCACTGATTAGAATGCTCTTTTCTGTTAGATCCATTTCACTGGGCTTGGCTTCCTCAAGCAAAAGTTCCCTTTTCTGAAGAAACAAGAAACTTGATTCTACCATATATTTCTGACATGAACTTTGTGCAAGATTTATGTGAAGATCTTTATGAAGTTTTTAAGGTAAATAAATTTTCAGTGTTAATTATTACAGAAAATGAAATCTTAAAATACAGGAGGTTTTTTTCCCCTTAAAGCTAATTTGCACTGTACTGCTGGTATCACTTCTTGCAATAGAACTTGACAGAGCAGAAGGGAGTTAGGAGCACACATTTGTGAAGTTCTTCTCACTGTGAGCACCGTTTGTAACTTGACAAATGGTTTTCTTCAGAGTTGAATGTTTACAAAATGACTCTAAAAATTGTAACGTTTGGTGACCAGCTGTAATTCTCTCAAAAATCCTGAATTTATTGGCTGGAATGTCATTTTAAATCCTTCCTGGAACAGACTGGAGTATAAATAAACTATTCTTACTCTAGGGATGTACAAAAATACTTCAGGTAAAAAATACCCTTTCATATGTTATTTTATCAATTAGGAAAGCTTTCTAATAACCTTATGTGCTCAGTTGAAAGAGTTGGTTTATTTTCAAATATTTGTTTCTGAGATTCTGATTTCTGGAACTATAATGATGTTTTTCTTTTCCTTTTTGTGATAGATTGACAAAAGATTTAACAAAACCACTTTTGAAAGTCAGATGTCTGTGATGAGGGGTCAGGTAGGTCCACCTTTTCATGTTCTTGTGAATAAAAAAAACCCTCTCTTTGAAATAGTAATCAGCTTCTATCTCCATTGTGACCCAAAGCTGCAACTCTGGGCACTTTTTGTAAGTGAGCCGAAATAGCTCAAATGATTAAAGTGAAGTTGATTTCCATAGTATTGTCTCATAAGTTAGATATCTTTGACTTTGTTGCATTTTGTTGAGTTACCCAGTGAATTCTTTGTCCTCATTTTGGTAACTATTTTCCTGATCGCTACTATCTTTTCCTCCTCAAATTCACTTGCTTAGATGTACTGTTGCCTCATAGAACATGTTTGGGCCGATATCACCAAAGGCTAAGCACTGACGGGGACATATAAGTACTAACTGTAACTCAGTCCTCTCACCCCTTCTCACCTCTAAGGAGAAATACGAGGTATTAGGTCTTTGGGTCTGGACCTGCAGGCTGGCTGACGTACAGACGACCTCTGGTTCTTCCACTCCATTAATGGTATTCAGATCCACATGCCGCTGCCCCACCCCGCCCCGCCAAAAAAGAGCTTGAAATGAAAATAAACATTGTCTTTTAGCAATTCACTAATTAACTTTTTAAAAAATATATACCTTTAATATAGGGTAGCTGTTTGCTGTATTCCCATGGCAAAAACACAAGTTTAGATTTTGCATTTATATAATCTATAATAAATAAATGTAATTAAATTAGGTAATTATTTATTCACCGAATATTTATTGTCAGAACTAGTGCCAGAAGTTGTTCTAGTCCCTGACTGAGATAAAGCAGTGAGCAAAACCCAGTCCGGTTGCTCAGGGAGCTCAGGAAAAGGGGGTGGGTGATAGCTTGCACATCTCTGTGCTCTGCTGTTTTCGTGCGGTGCTTTGCTGGAGTCCTAAGTTTTACCTGGGCAGTATCAAGGGTCCCGATCATGAAGGGCCTGAAGGGCCAGAATGCAGGTTCCACACAGAAGGGATTGGAACAGTTAGAGATTTAGCATTGAAAGGGGTTTTGGTGAGACTGACATTTTCAGAGAGGAGACCTCAACCTGGGTTTCTTCTGAACTCCCTGAAATTGTGCGCTAAATTACACCTGTAAGTGTGGTTTGGGCATGGGCGGAAGCTATTGCATTTCTGTCTCAGCAAAAGGCATCCTTGTCCTAACGAAGATTCAGAGCCACTGTGGAAGGTTAGTCTTGGCAGTGGGGTGCAGGTTTCCTCAGGGGATAAGGAGCGTAGAGCCAGGGAGCCTCTTGGGGATGGGTTTCAGCAACTCAGGCATGAATGAAGGGTTTAGATGATCAGTGATTGTGAGTATGTTGCAGAGTGTTACTGTCCCTACTATATTTGAGCTGAATTTTCAGGAATTGGTAATTATGCCCTCATTTGACCTTTTTGCTTGAAACAAATTAACTTATCAATATGCTCCATCTTCTGGAGTCATCATAACCTTAAATATACATCTTTATCTTAGGAATAATTTTTAAAAATAAAAGCTGTAAATAATTTTATAAGCTGTAATTGTTGTTTAAAGCTAGTACATGAGGAATTTAAATTTTAAAATGCTAACTGAAAAGACACGGAGACACTCCATTACTGAGGTCTGTTACAAAGTTCTACCAGTATTTCTGCTATTTTAGCTTTGTTTATTCACATCTGGTCTCATTCACAAAGGAGTTAAAGCATCATACAGATCTGTATAATAAAAAAAGAAAATTACAAGATCAAGATCTAGGGAAAGAAAAAATAAAACTATACCTTCTTTATATGTTTTAATTTAATTTTTATCATTTAAGAAAAAATTTGGTTTTGACCTTTCTGATAGCAAGAAAGCGTAGAGTACACTGAGTATGGACATAACTGTGCAGTTCTCCAGTTTTAACTGCATTTTTCCACTGTGAAAAGTCAGGTATTTTATATTCTAAAGTACATCAGTGCTTGTGAAACAGTGGGTTAACAAACAAGAATAAGTAACAGTAACCAGTGTTCCAAACAGCAGAATCATCATTTATCTAGTTCCTTAAATGAGCCAAAATTCTTGTTATTTCCATCATTTATAATTATCCCTTAAATCCCTCTTTTCTCCAGTTTTACCAATTAATTTCATGATTTGTGCTTTATACAACCAAGTCTTTTGCCCTAGTTTACAGTAAGTCTTTAGTTTTATGCACATAATCAGTGACATGCTCTGATTCTTCACACAAAGATATGGAATGGAACTCGAAACTACTATGAAGGTATTTCTTTTAAAATCTGGGATATGATGTTTATGACAGTTAAAGATAAACCATGTTTGAATTTTACATTAAATAGCAGTAGGTCAAGGTTTAATAAAATCATTTATTTTCCTTTCTCCCTGTGCCAGTTTGGAACACGAGACCTCAGAATATAGTTATGAGCAACATGAAATACATTTTATACATGATCTGAAAGAAATGGCAGAACTAGATAAAATGCTTTATGAGTATACAGTGAACTTGTGTTCAGTGATTTGTAAGCCACACCCTCACTTTGCAGATTCAGTAATAATCAATTTTAAAGAAAATGAACTTAACATTTTAGTACTTGACTAAACTAGGGTACTTGACTCTACTAGATATTTTTACGTTTGTTATCATCCTGACAACAGCTCCCGTAGTTAGCTGTGTTTTACAACGGAGGAAACTTGGTCAGAGGGGTTAAGTAACATCTAAAATAAGTGGGCCCGTCTCCGCCATCTCGGCCAGGCACACCTGCTGCCCGGGGCCTTTATCATTTCTTCTCGGGAGCTGATGGTCTCCTAGGAGTGTCCTTCCCTCCTCCCCGCAGCTCTTCCGCACCCACCAGAACAGTTTCTCTCAAAGCAAATCCATCTATCTTTCGCAGCGTAGAACTTCTGTGATTGTTCAGTGTGCCCAAGCTCAAGCCCCGGCTTTTGCACCGGTGACAAGACCCTTCACAGTCTGCCTCCAGTCGGCCCACCCGCCTTTCTCTCCTGTTCTTTGTGGCTTCCAGGGCCTTGCCACACTCTTCAGTGCTCGGCCTTCCCTTCTTCATTTCCCAGGGCTGCCCCTGTGTGGGCTGTGCTGCTGGCTCCCTTGGGCTACCCAGGGAGTTCCGATGTCCACAGCACTCTCTGGGAATCCACTGCTGTCACATTTTACTCAGAAATTTGGTGTTAAGATAAGCCTTTTGGGCATGTGCCTTTTAAAAAATAGCTTAAGCCCTGGCTGAGAGGTTCAGTTGTTGGGAGCGTTATCCTCTGCACCGAGAGGTTGCTGGTCAGATCCCGGTCAGGGCACACACCTAAGTTGCGAGTTTGAGCCCTGGTCAGTTTGAGCTCTGGTCGGGGGCATATGGAAGACAACTGATGGATGTTTCTCCCCCTCTCCTCCCCCACCTCTCTCTCCCTCCCTCCCTCCCTGTCTCTAAGATCAATAAACATACCTGGGTGAGGATTATAGCTTAAAATCAACCATAAAGTAGAATATATGTATCCTTATAGAGATAATACGGTAATTCTTAGGCCCACTAAAATTTGAGGACCTGTGAATTAACTAATCTGCCCTTGACATAACTGCCACATCCCTACCAAGTTATTGAATGTGGCATAGGTGGCAAAGTCTAAAGTGTTTCTCCTTGCCTGCATTGTTTAGTCTATTTCTGAAAATAATCTTCTCTGATTTAAACATATAACACGTGAGTGCTTTAGGTTGGCTGTAACTCTACTGGGCTCTTCTCAGTTCTCGTGGGGGAAATACATCTAATAATAGACTTGCTTATTCTTTGAGAAAGGAAAGAATGGTGATGTGTAGGGAACAGGAACAGATTTTTTAAGTGAGGGCATAGGTCAGCTATTGTTAAAGTGTTTGTCACACAGCATTGCCATTATTTGTTCATCTGGCTGTTATTTCTAGAATGTGGGTATTTTCAGGGCTCATGTGGTTCTTTTTATAGGGAGGAGTCTTCTCACCAGCACAGTGCTTGCTTAGTAAATATTTCTTTGACAAATAAATGCAACATTATCAAGTGTTTTCTCAACTCTCAAAGAAATATTAATATTTAGGATAGTTTTAGGATAGAATAATTTTAACTATTAGTATATGTTTGAAAATTGTTAATCTTGTAGAATGACTTTATTTTCTTTGTACCATTCTGTTTTCCAGAATCTCTACAATAATTACATATTGTTTTTAGAGTTAGGAATACATTAGATATTATTTAAATTAGCATGCTTAGCCCTGGCTGGTGTAGCTCAGTGGATTGAGCACGTGCCTGTGAATCAAACAACCGCGGTTCGATTCCCAGTCAGGGCACATGCCTGGGTTGCAGGCCAGTTCCCAGCAGGGGACGCATGAGAGGCAACCACACATTGATATTTCTCTCCCTCTCTCCTTTCCTTCCCCTCTAAAGATAAATAAGTAAATAAAAATAAATTAATAAATGAGTGTGCTTAGACTAACATTTTTAGAACAGAATTTTTACAACCATCAGAGGGAACTAACCAGAACATTTCGTTCTTTAACCACGCTGGTGCTCGCATTTTATTTTCATGGTAAAGACAGTGTATGTAAGTGTAAATTTCATAAATTCTTTTTGTCTTGTTATTCAAACATGCCACACTAGAAGATGTTAAGGGAAGAACTTAAGAGGGACACTAAAACAAATGCAGTGAGTAACTACCGTTGCTAGAGATAATTCCCTGATGTGTTAAATACTTTTAATCTCCTAAGATCTGGCCCTGGCCGGTGTTGGTTCAGTGCGTTGGATGTCATCCTGCAAACAGAATGGCTGCCAGTTCGATTCCCAGCCAGAGCACATGCTTGGGTTATGGGCCAGGTCCTCTGTTGGGTGCATGCAAGAGGCAACCAATGGACATATCTCTTGCACATCGATGTTTCTCTCCTGCTATTTCTTCCTTGCTTCCCTCTAACGATAAATAAAATCTTCTAAGATCTAAACCATCTAGTTTACACTATTTAAATGCATTATAAAGTGTATTTATTAGTACGGCTTTGTGTTATAACCTTTATGCTTATCAGTATTAAATAGTCTTTAATGAACCAGTAAAGTGCACACCATCTGCTTACTATATTTCCACATACTTGAAGGAGACCTCCTTATTACTAAATACATAACAAAGGGAATTTTTTTGCTTGATATTCAGGGAAAAAAGAAAATGAATTGTTAAAAGTTTATCTGAACAGAAAAGGCTATAAGCTATGTATTGAGTTTCATAACCTTATTTTTATGCTCAAGTAGCAATTCCAAGAATACATAAATGTGGAATGTAGTATATTTTACTTTTCCTACTTTATGTTTCCTATTTAAGAGTTAGCTCTTAGATGGATGGAACTGGAGAGCATCATGCTAAGTGAAATAAGCCAGGCAGTGAAAGACAAATACCATATGATCTCTGTATATGGAACCTAATGAACAAAACAAACAAATGAGTAAAATAGAACCAGAGACATTGAAATGAAGACCGAACTGACAGTGACCAGAGGGGAGGGGGCGGCGAAGAAGGGGGGGTCATCAAGGAACATGTATAAAGGACTCGTGGACGAACCAAAGGGGTAGGATGGGAGGTGGGCATTGGTGGGGCGAGGGAAAGCGTGGGAAGGAAATGGAGACAGTGGTACTTGAACAACAATTTAAAAAAAGAGTTAGCTCTTAAATAAAACTGTATTTTAAATGGCTACCATCTTGAAGTCTGTCACCCATCTGCCACTGGCCCTGCATCCTGCTCTTTCACAGCACTTAGACCTTCTAACACTGGTGTCCAGCATGCGGCCCCGGATGGCTGTGAACGCGTCCCAACACAAAATCGTAAATCTGCCTAAAACATTATGAGATTTGTGTGTGTGTGTGATTACATGCTGCAATGTATTTAGTGCATGGCCCAAGAAAACTCCTTCCAGTGTGGCCCAGAGGCGCCAGACGGTTGGACACCTCTGGTACATGGTGTAACTTATGTACCGGTTTGTAATATTTGCTGACTCCTCCCCCTGCGACAACATAGGCTTCGTGAGGCAGAGGTTTGGTTGGTTTCTCTAGTGTTGTATCCCTAGCACTAGAACAGAGCCTAGCATGCATTTGCTTTCCATAACCGTATCTGTTGAATCCGTGTGTAGTTAAAACAAGACTCTTTAGACCAGTACTGATTGAGGTTCTGTGTCAGATGGAATGTGTGGGACCACTGGCTTTTGTCAGTCTCTGACTTCACTTCTGGATGTAGGTGCATTCTAGAGTATTTTAAAGGCACCAGCTGGCGGAAGTTACTCAGTTCTAACTTTGTGCACTTGTGTGTGTATATGTCGTGTGTGTAAACATACATAGGGCCATATAATGTATAGTTATAGCAGTTACTCCTGATTACAATCTGTCAGGTATACACAGATGAAATATAAATAGTAATTATGAATAAATGATCAAACTTAGTGTCAGTGAACTGAAGGACTTTTATCTTTTTGAATTGGCGAAAATATTTCTTCTTTTTGAACTGAAGGGCTTTTATCTTTTTGAGTTGGTGAAAACATTTCTTCTTTCCACAGATCTTAAATCTGACCCAGGCTCTGAGAGACGGGAAGAGCCCCGTCCAGCTGGTACAGATGCCTTGTGTGATCGTGGAGCAGAGCCACGGGAGGGCGCAGGGCCGGGTCGTCCACCTCAGCAGCTCCTTCACGCAGACCTTCCGCTGCAGGAAGCCATTTTTCTCCTCCTGGTAGCAGGTGGGAGAGAAGCCTGCTTCTTGTGCGGTTAAAATGTAAAGTGTATTTACATTACATTGCAGTGATGCAAACCTGCTGTTAAGTGCTCGGGCGGCCAAAACCTCAAATAATATGTGTTTTAAAGGTTATGTTTTGAATGTTATCAAGAGTTTACAGTATTTTGTCCAAATATTAGCTTTTTATTTCAGGGAAGAACTGATATATCTCCTATATTGTATTTTTGTAGAAAAATGTACTTTATGTTGATGATGTTAGTTGCAAAGGTAATTTCATGGTTTACACATTCTGAAATGACTGTAATTATTTTAGAATTTCAAATAGAAAAATAAGGTATTTGTTGACTTTGAATAAAATAACTTTTTATATACTTTTTAAACATTGAGAAGAATGTTTATGTTAATTCTTCTTACATTATAAAAGCCTTTGAATATGAAACTACTCTTATCAACTTAATAGATTAGTTAATAGAAAAACAAGTAAGAACAAAGCAATGCCTTAATATAAAAAGCTGCTGTTTTAGAACTTGAATAAGTCCCTAAAGTGACGGTTGTGAGGGACCAGAAAATTATATTGTGGTTAAGTAATAGATGACTTATTTTTTTTGTACTTCAGAATATTTTTGGTCACTTATTTTGTTATAATGAGGAAAAAATCTAAAGATGCCCCCCTTTTTAAAAAATAAAAACACTCAACTGAGACTTGAGAATTATATAAAATTAAGGTAGATCCTTAATGTTTTTGAAATTCCAGAATAGCATTAAAAATTCCCTTTTGTTCCTTGCATGGAATCAATTATATAATCACTACTCTGGATTACTAATCTTGTTCAGTTTAGTGCCTCAGTTAGTATTAAACTTCACTGAAAAGTAAACCATCCTCACAGTACATATTAGATTGTATTTGGGGGTCCTAGGATGTGCACTTTTAGAAATAACAGCAATATTTTCAGGTGCTTGAAATTCCCAATGTTATCATTACAGTCAGATGTAGAACATTCTCCCTAATGACAGCGAACCATGACAGAGGTAACCATAAAATCACTTATGTTTGATCTTGAATGTCAGTGTGTCTGACATTCTGGGAATTTGCAGCACTTTTAATTCACTAAGGGATTTAAATTATGACAACCCCAATGTGAAGACGCGATTCCAAAGAAGCAGAAGTTTCATTCTCTTCTTCAGGCTCCAAACAAATACCACCACCACTCAGAATGAACAGGGCAGTTTACAGTTCTGGCCTTTTGCTTTTTAAGCTTTCTGTCTTGTGACTTTTTTTTCTTAATTAAGTACTTTTGCATCAAAAGTACTTCCTGAAGATTAGGTTAGGGTGGGAGACAGGTCTGCAGTTCTCCCGTTCTTCCCTCCTTTCTCTTGACCTTCGTGGCTGTGATGAGTGAGGATACTGCTGTCCCAGCAGAAGGGTTCTCCTCCCTCCCCCGACCCTCATCCCCGTGCTGTGGACAGGTTGGAAAACTGGAGTGTGGAGCTCCAGCCACTGTCTGTAGACGCATACTAGTCATTGAAATGTACCTTTGAAGGCGTGTTCTAAAAGAACTACATGGTTGTGATGTGGGTAACTGCTTTCTACAACAGTTCTTTTTTCCAGTATTTTGAGAATTACTACATTAATTTTTAATTTTTATAATGAAAATCTTAGTAAGTTACTACTGTTTTATACCCTAAAATTAAAATAGTGTGGAAATATTTTTTGATGGTCTGACCAGGCCAGAAAAGCTAAGTTGAAATATTTAAGATGTGATTATAAGTCAGAGTACATTGGTTATATTTTGTACATTCTTATGAACTTAATTCTTATTTAAGTATTGTGCTAATTTTTTTCAGTGAATATATTTATAGTGTCAAATGTTAGACTAAAGGTAGTAGAAATTGTTGTCTTAAGGCTAGATTTCTCCTGAAGTATGTATATTGACTATTTAGGTTTGTAAACATGTTTATGTTTATAAATGATGCCAAACCACCATTTTCTTACTTCATATCTTAGTAGTATAGTTTAATTCTTTATAATTTCAAAAGATATATTTAACTAGCACCGTTATAATTGGAGACATTTTAATTTTATTTAATTATATATGCTGCCTTATTCTCACCCAAATTTGTCAGCAGTTGAAGACTGGAAACTTGATGTTTTGTAATTGAAAACAATTTGATTCACAATTTTTGATAAATTTAAATACTATACTAATGGAATTAAAATTTTATTTTAAAATGATGGTGACATGTTCTTTGGTCAGATTCTGTCCTTGAGTCCTTTAGCAATACGTGAAGAGACAGGAGGCATCTTATGTTTTATAGTCTACCTTCTTTGCCAAAGCGGCTTAGGTACCTGCACAAAGTGGTGGCAGAGATTCTCAGTTTGTTCTTGTGTTCTCAAGCCTATTTTACAGTTACTCTGGAGCCCGTGACTGAGCTCTGGCCAGTGAAATGTGGGGAAGAGTGGTATTTGCGACTTCAGACCTGGCAGTAAAAGTCACTGCCGTTACAATCCGTGGTCATGTTTGAGCACTCTCCTGTCTTCCTACTTCCTGCTGTCAACAAACAGTTTGCAAAACAGAAGCATCCAGGGCCTGGGAGTCACTGCCTGGAAAGGAGATCCTGCTGACCTCATTAGACCATGACATGAACAAGAAATAGACGTGTTTGATCATGAAAAGTGGATTTTTTCATTACTAAATCTATCCTATCTTGGGCATTATAATGTAAAGAGAAAAAAAATACAAATCATTTTAAATTAAAAAGTTAATTATAGGAGGTAGGATGGTGGCCCCAATGGATAGGTTTTTAGTCTCCCAAGTCCCTCGGAGCTGTCCTGTAGCAAAAAGGAAAAAAGGAACAGTGACACCATCTTCACTAAAATTAGACGATAGTCTGTTCCTGTGAATCCCAGAATCTGAGCAGTGTGAACTAAAACCATCAATAGCAACAAGATCACATGGGAACAACCGCTTGGAGAAGCAAGCAGAGAAAAAGTGAGATGTGATGTTCCTAAGAGCCAAAGAACCCAGACTTTGCCCACATGTACTCAGCCCCAAAGGAGGAGTCCACAGTAGTGGTGGCAACCTCAGCCAATGTGTCCAAAAAGCACAGTTGGGAGAGGGCTGTCCAGGAATGAAGGATCGGCTAGTGAAAGGGGCCTGCCAAAAGGTAGGGTGCTAGGGCAGCCTGGACTCCCAGAAGTAGCCAGTGAGAGCACAAAGCCCCGTGCCAGGCGAAAAAGCTCTGGGTACAGAACACACATCAACAAGGGAAGGACGCTGGGGTAAAGGAGAGACGGCTCAGACACTGAGTAGAACAGAGATCCAATGAGACAGAAGTCAGAAGTACCAAAGAGGCGCACAGAACACTGTTACTTAACACCATTTAGTAACTATGGGAGAGAGAACCCTAGGGCCACAAAATGGGAAACTGTCCTGGCTCCCCTCACCCACCTGCCACACAAGAATCTTCAAAAAACATGGAGGAAAAATAATAGAAAAACCCACGTCACGTAAACA
>PVKM010014613.1:0-28822 GCA_004027735.1 Carollia perspicillata
TTCCCCTGCTTCCACGCCCCCTTGGTTTTGTCCATGTGTCCTTTATAGTTGTTCCCGAAAACCCTTCCCCCCTTCCTCTCACTATCCCCTTCCACCTCCCCTTTGGTTATGTCAGATTGTTCTTAACTTCAATATCTCTTTTAATATTTTGCTTGCTTGTTTGTTTTGTTGATTAGGTTCCACTTAAAGGTGAGATCATATGGTATTTGTCGCTTACTGCCTGGCTTATTTCACTTAGCATAGTTCTCTCCAGTTCCATCCACACTGTCACAAAGAGTAGGGGTTCCTTCTTTCTGCTGCATAGTATTCCATTGTGTAAGTGTACCATGGTTCAATTTGAAAGATTTTAAATAATACGCAACAACTGTGACATTTCACAATATTATTATAGTGTAGACTACAACCATTTTATAGTGTTTAGTCATATTATTCCAAATTTATTTGGCTATTAAGCCTAATCAGAATAAAAAAGAGATGATCCAATTTAAAAACTGACCAAGAATGCTGTCTTCTGTTCATCCAAAGCCAGGAAAAGACATGTAAAACCTTACAAATAAGGAAAGTTAAAATGCAGGGGCTTCTAACCTGGAAAAAGGAACGTGGATTTTGAGAGTGGCTGGTAGGTAATGGGAGACTGGTATAGAAACCTAGACAATGATGACTCTTTGTGCAGTGGGGGAAAGCAATTGAACTGTCTCTTGCAATAACATGGGAAGCAAAACAATGTACTTAAATATTGTGTGGGTTTGAGTGAAATGGTTTCAAAGCAAAGTATTGATTGTTGAAGTTTGTTCTTCCTAGTAGGAAGAGGGGCTCAAAGAAAAAACGTGTCTGGATATCAAGACAATTGAAGAAAAATATAGGAACCACAGGAATTCCAGGCCAAGCAGATTTGAAAAGAAAATATTTTCCCAACAATCTAAAGATGTAGTCATTAAACCCTAAATTCAGGCCAAAGACAGATCAAGGGGTTATTAAGATTTAAGAAAGAATTGGATGGCACACTCTATTTTCTTAGTTATTGGAAATATTCACCCTCTTTTTGTCACTTCCCATGTCCGCCTTGGTGCTCCAACTAGAAGAGATTTTGAAAAATAATTAGATCCATAATCTATATATCTTTTCTTTCTTCCTTTCTACCTCTTTGCTTATTCCATGTTTTCTGGCAATTCTTCAACTGGAACTTTATTCTCAGTAATATTACTCCCACTCTGTGTAGAATACTTACTAAAAAACATTAAATGCATTTTAAAAATTATATTTCATTTTATTTTCCAAAGCTCTATTTTGTGATATACATATAAATATTTCTTCACAAGAAATCATGTGAGTAACACAATTGAGGATATGAACCTTGGCAAAATTCATTTAACACATTAATGTTCTGTTTTATTTTCACATATAGGTTCAGAAAGCACTGGCATCTTTAAATATAATCTAATTATTTAATATTAATATTTACTTATGGTAATTTTAATGGCTAACATTTAAATAAATCATTCATCTTAATTCTTTATTCAGATAAATGACAATTCATTTTTGCCATTTTCCATTTTTGCCACATTTTTGCAATTTAAATATCAGATTTATGTTAATAGTTATATCTCTCTAGAGTTTCAGATCATATCTTTCTATGAACATTGACTATTATTTATAGTAGAATAACAAAAAAGTACATATGGAATTTAAATGGTTCAAGAAAATATTGGTCATAAATTGCCATAAACCCTGATTCTCAGTTTTCACATTGCTAAATGAGAAGACAAGCATGTTGGAGTTTTGTTACAGAGAGCACTTGTGATGGTGTTATAAATGTGTAATTTTAGGCCTTATCATAGATAGTGAATCAGAATCTTTCTAACATGACTCATATACACAAAAAGTTTGAGGGGTCTTGTGCTACAGAACTGACTTTTAAAATAGTTTTACCTTTGATCAAAGTGATTCTGACTAACATTAAGATACTTAAGGTATAAGCTTTATTTTTATTTTTCAGAATATATCAGTATTCTAATATAATATAGCAATCATTCCAAATTCAACATCTTAAAACATTTATCATCAATAAATCTGTGTAGATGAATACATCTATATAAATCTATGTACATTTATATAGATTTTATCATTCATTAATAAATATTTATAAAGATGTGTTTACTCATTACCATTTCATGTGTTTGCTGGTCACCAGGGCAGTTCCTATCTGCCTGGACTCACTCATGCTGTTCATTCAGCTAGTGGGTTGGCTGGACTTGGCTGGTTTGTAGGCCTTGTTTTATATAGTTAGGAAATCTAGGCTTTTTCCATACAGTCTCTCATCCACCAGCATACTACCCAGGCTTCTTCACATAGTGATAGTTACAGTGTTCCCAAAGGTAGCAGGAGAGGGCAATCCTCAGTAGGCAAAAGCAGTTATTCAATACTCCACTTGCATTGTGCATGCTGTAGTTCCCTGGAGTGAGCCCAGGTTCAGTGTGGAAGGGGATTCAGAGAGCTATGGCGACAGGGAAGCAGGAAATAATTGGACACTAATCCTGCAATAATCTACCACAATAATATCATTAAGAGATAAAAATAGCTCTGGCTGGTGTAGCTCAGTGGATTGAGCACGGGCCTGTGAACCAAAGGGTCACTGGTTCGATTCCCAGTCAGGACACATGCCTGGGCTGCGGGCCAGGTCCTCAGTAGGGGGCACATGAGAGGCAACCACACATTGATGTTTCTCTCCCTCTCTTTCTCCTTCCCTTCCCCTCTCTCTAAAAATAAATAAGTAAAATATTTTTAAAAAGAGAAAAACAATTCAAACAAGCAAAAGGTGGGAAAAATGTAACCAATCCTCCCTTGTAGTCTCTGAAAATGTCTTGTTGCTTAGAAAATTGAGGGAAAACTAAGTTACCTGAACATATTCACAACACCTAAAGTTACTGTTAATCTCACCTTTATGTTGTGGAATTCGTGGGATAATGTGGCCCTCGGGGAAGAATCCTCTAGAGGTGTTGGGTGTAACTGTCATCTTTCCCATCACCTTCACACCTGTTTACAGACTGTCAGCAGCTACCTGTGCTGCCCTTGGAGTAGAGATAGCACCACTCACACTGAGCCCTACCCGAGGCCATCTGTGCTTCCACAGAGCTGCTTATCTACCTTTGTATGTTAAAAACATATAAAAATGATAAAAAGCATGGCTTTCTCTTTCATAGGTTAAACACATAGCTGGTTGTTAACAAATAAAAATGCAGCTTTTGCCTGAATAGAAGAGATGTCATAAACCACAGCAAGTTCAAAATCTGCAGGCATGAAATGAGTTTTTGTTATATATAAATGGCCAAACTCTCTTTTACTATGGTTGCTATTTAACCCATTGAAATCTTGAAATGCGAGCAAACACACACACACACACACACACACACACACACACAGAGGTCTCTTATGGCCATATTAGCACCACATCAATGGGAAAGAAGAGAATAGAGAAGGATATAGATCCATTTAGTTCCAGTTCTAAGGGGCACATAACTGTTCCCCTAGGCCTACCCGGTCATAATGATGAGCTGGCACAGTGCCCGCCCATGCCATCTGCTGTTTTCCAAGGCTGCTGCTTGTCTATTGCAAAGCATTCCATAAGCTAACTAGATGTGGCATTGTCTCCTCTGCATACAGAGTTCTCAGCCTAGGAACAGGTCAAGGACACACCCACTAACACACAGCTAACACAGCCAGCCGCTATAGAGAGAGCTGAGGCACGCGGTTAAAAAGAAGAAAAGAACATAATAACTAGCTTCATATTATTAGTGTTTATCAAGGTCTTTTATGGCATCTGAGGGCACAGCAATTCTATCGGCTGCCAGTCTCTTTCTCTTTTTAAATGGAGTCATTAAGATTTGGAGCAGCAGTTGGCAAGTGCACTATTTTTATCTGACAAAAAAGAATCAAAACTACCTTTGATAAGATTTCATAATAGTGCTATTTAATTAACACAACCAAACTAACATAGCTCAATAAGACAGAAGAGAGCATTTTATATAATTATCCATGCTTTTCTTCTGTTGCGTTTCTATACTGCATTAATAGATCTTTAAAATACAAAGTTTCCCTCATTTAATATTTGATGTTCATGTATGTGTGTATGTATGCATTTTTATTTGCCCCAAACCTACAGGTATTCGGAAAGCGGTCTCCTGGAAACAGAGTTCAGGAAGCATGAAGTAACCTATTTAGCTTCAGTCAGCCCAAATGGCCTCTCTCCAAATACTTCAATATGAACATGCTAAGTAAACGAGTTAGAGCATAACAAAACAGCAATGTGTGAACTCAATTTCTATCAGTATTCACTTTCCCTTATTTTCCACTTTTGAATTTTTAGATCAGTAGCTCTCAGACATGAGCTAGTTAAAATGACATTCACCATTTATTCTAGCTGTTGGGGATACACCAACGAACAAGACAAAATTCTTGCTGTCGTGAGATTTAATGCTAAAGAACCACACAAGCAGATTTTCTAATTCAGTGGTTTGATGAAAGCACCATGAGAAATCCACTTTATATAATATTTTTCTTTCAATAGCAATGAAATAAACTGCTTTATTGCAAATCAGAATGCAAATTATTACTTAGAAAAATACTGAACAGATACTTAATAATAGGAAATGTAAATAGTGAAAAAAAAAAACATTCAAATCCAAGGACTTCTAAATGTAAAATGCTGCTTGGCTGGAGGACAAAGTCAACTAGAAAGAAACTACCCAATATTGTGTCTGTGTTGACCCTTTGCCAACGAGAACTTGCTTATGGGAGTGTTTCTTATTTGCATCAGTTTTTCTTATCTATGTGAATAAAATAGAAGTCCTTCATGTCTTTTAAATTTAGTATATATATTTGACCCTTAACAATATTTGAAAGAAATAGAAGTTTTGATATTTGTAATCCTATATCATCTAGACTAATGTGTTTGTTAGAAGTTGCTTGAGAATTAAAAATAAATTAAAAAATAACAAGATATAATGATGGGTATCTCCCAGGTTTACTTCTTTACTCATTCCTTACTGGCATATGGTTTTTGAGAAGAACACACACAATATTTGTACTAAATTTGGTTCATAGTCATTTGAGTTACTGAATAAAGACTATGGTGGGAAAAATTTACACTAACATGGCTGAGATATCTTCTTTTCCACAGAATTACTATCATCTAATTTTGAATGAATTTGATTACATACAGCTAATCAAAATTAAATTCTATATCTACAAATATTTATATAAGACTTATTGACCTATAGGATGTTATTTTTAAATTTTTTATGTGTATAAAGTCATTCTTATAAATATCAAGGAAAAAATTTTTAGTCCAGTACAAAGAAGAGTGTTACTTTTCTTGAAAAAACAAGTCTGAGTTTTTCTGTGAAACATAGATATTAAGGATGCTTTTGTTGACCAAGTGTTCCCTTTAATTTTGTAACCTTATTGTTGTGTGTTCCTTCGTGCTAGACAAACACTTCATTATGTCTCCAATAAGGCAAATTTCAGTAAAGTATGAAATCCTAAGTTTAGAACAGATTCGCAGAAATGTTGGAATATAATTCTAGTCTCAAAGATTGCAAAAATATATAGTTTAAATTTGTTTAAACCATATCCCTAAATTAATTTTTCTGACATTTTGTTTTTTTTTTCTAAATTTAAATTATATGCTGTCAAATTCATACTAATAAAGTATTTTAAATTCTTTTTGTGGTTACTTAACACGTTAATTACAATAGTGTATGAGCATAAAAAACAACAACAAAATGCCAAAATAGCATAGTTTCAGAAGATAGTGGTTTATGTTTCTTAAAATTTTTAAATTTTTTATTCTTGCTTATTCTATTACATACAGTTGTCCAAATGTTTCTCCTTTTTGCCTTTCTCCATCTAGACCAACCCTCATTCCCACAGTCCATCCCCATACAGTTGTCCTTGTCTGTGGGTCATGCATGCATGTTCTTTAACTAATCCCTCCCCTTCTTTCCACCATTGCCCCCTTTTCCTCTGGCAGCTGTCAGTCTGTTCTCTCTTCCCATGTCTCTGGCTCTGTTTCAGTGGGTAGTTTATTTTGTTCATTAGATTCCTCTTATAACTGAGATCATATGGTATTTGTCTTTCACCAACTGGTGTATTTCACTTAGCATATAGACTCCAGTTACATCCATGCTGTCGCAAAAGGTAGTTCTTTCTTTCTGCTGAATAGTATTCCATTGGGTAAATGTACCACAGTTTTTTAATCCATTTATCTACTGATTGGTACTTAGGCTGTTTCCAACACTTGGCTATTGCATATAGTGCTGCTATGAACATTGGGGTGCAAAAGTTCTTTTGAATTGTTGTTTCAGGATTCTTAGGGTATATTCCCTGTGGTGAAATTTCTGAGTCAAGATGCAATTCTTTTTTTAACTTTTTGAAGAAATCCCATACTGTTTTCCACAGAGGCTATATGAGTTTGCATTCCTGCCAATTGTGGACTAAGATTCCCTTTTCTCCACATCCTTGCCAGCACTTGCTTGTTGATTTATTAATGATGGCCATTCTGACAGGAGTGAGGTGATATCTCATTGGGGTTTTAATTTGTATCTCTCTGGTGAGCATTTTCTCATACACCTGTGGGCTATCTGTGTCTTCCTGAAGATCCATATAGGTTCTCTGGGCTACTACGAGGCTCTACAGTTTTACAGACCTAATCTCTTCTATTTTGTTATTCTGCCAACTTGCAAGCATTCTGAGAAGTTAAATGTTTAAGAAGGCCTGAGCCCAGGTGACACTGGAGAGCTTTAGCACTGGCTCAGATAGCCACTTAATCACTCAAACATCTGCACACACACTCTTTCCATACTTCCCTCATTCTCAGTGCTCTGTCTAGAAATTGTCACTGGGTCACAGTCCAGGGTCTTGGGAAGCTGTCTAGACTGCTCCATCAGGCCTAGATATGTTTCGTCTTACTCCAGTGTCCCATAAAAAAGAAAAAAAATCATCTGCTCCCAACACATTCAATAGAGAATGCTACAATAGAAAACATACTCATAATAAATTAAACTCATTTGCAAAGGAGAAGATGAAAAACCAAAGTAATACTCTGAGAAGTGATCATGATTATTTTCTTTCCTAGAAGATTTCTCAGCCAATATATTTGGTTATATTCACAAGAAGGTTGCCAATTGTCCTCTGTGAGCCTGTGTTCTGTCTTTGCGCCTTATCCTCCATGGCCACATCTGAAGATTTCAGTGGAGGAACCTTCCCATCAACAAGGCTGTGCAGCTTGTACCCCACATGATGCTGATCAGGTTTGGAGGCCTAGAAAGTTTCTTTAGGGATGAATGAATCATAGATTTTTACAGGTCAGGGTTGTGGTTCCTTTGTCAATACTGCTCATTCAAAAATAGTACATGTATGGTCAATTTTCTGCTTGTCGGTTAGTGTGCAAGTGAAACACAAAATTTTTATTTAATCATTTTTTACTGCCTTGTGCTTTTGGCTTACAGAAGTGGAATTCCCACTACTGGATCCCAAGAAATTAGCATTATTGTATACGGTTATCAAACAAAATTATTAAATGTAAGTTACTAATATTATTTAAAAGTTATATTAATCATTTGGAATATTATACAATCATTTGGAATGTAAGAAATTTTTTTTCTCATTGAGAAGGATTCTCAGAGGTATATGTTTATACATATGTACAAATTACATGTCATGTTTACATTTATAAATTCAAGTTTCTTGAGAGAGAAAATAGTAATTATTTTAAGAACATTTGGACACAAAATTCAATGTTACAATTAAGCTAGCTGTAGTCTTCAGAAATCTCTCATTCAACCTTTTCATTTTATGTAGTAGAAAATAAAACATCACCCTGGAATATAAATTAAACACAAACCATTTATTAGCTTCTATTGATGGCTACTTTACACAAATCATATTTGTAGTCATTAATTATTTTTTTTTCATAGTAAGATTTGGTGGTGTATGTCATTTGTTAACCATTAATTTACTCAACCTTAATACACAATGAGACATTTTTGGGGGGAGTTACATTTTTGAATACATGCTCAAAGCAATATGCTTTTATGTAGGTTATTTAATTAAACCTCAAAGTGGTAAGGTATAGGACAATTTTTAGAGACTATATTAAACATAGAATTAGAAGAAGGAGAGGTAATAAAAATAAAAAGTATGAAAGGGGTTAATTTATTCAAGGCAGTGCTTTTCATTTAAATATTTATAAATATATTTTCAAAACTAGGGAAAAATAGCCAAACCAGTTGTGAATATTTTAACATCTCAGGTTGAATAACAGTGTGTGTCTGCCTCTGTGTGTTGTCTCAGTATAGATGAAAGAGGAGAAGAGTAACTTTAAGGGCAAAGGGGGAAAATGGGGCCACCATAACAACATAAACAGTAAGACATTAAAAATTTTAACAAAATGAAACTTTAATAGTAAATACTTTCAAATGTAGGGACTAACATGCACAATTATTATTTCTATGCAACATATATAATGCATAATACAAATATATGTTATATACTTATTTATATAATTTATATGCAACATATAGACATACACAAAGATAAATATACACATAGATATATGTATACACATATATAGTAAAGATAAAGAGAATTTGATAAATTCATAGGAAGTACAATATAGGCTATTTCAGCAATTTCCCCTGAAGGGGTTAATATGACAAGCAGACATATTAACAAAATTCACTATTTTGGAAGATTTGATGAACACAAAGGACAACTTTGAGTTTGTGGAAGTATACAAAAGTAGGAGTTTGTGGTATTTGAGCACCGACCAAGAAAAAAATAGATTATCAGTAGAGGTGGTCACACACAAAACCTTAATGTGTGGTGCTGGGCAGGATTTGCTAAAGGGAGAAACTCCTCACAGCATGAGACTGTTCAGAGATCTACAGCATGGGGACCACCATCTGGAAGGGTAAGAAAGCAAGGGAACCTCAGAGGAGAGGGGTGGCTAAGAGGGGCTGAGGGGTCTAGATGACCCTGCTGGGCAGCATGGTGGGGAGTCTCTTAGGGAGAGGATTTTATCAATGGGTAACAGGTGTGGGATGAGGTTTTGTGGGCTATGTAAAGCGAGTAGGCTCCCAGTAGCTAAAGATTTCCTTACTTGGGTTATTTCTGAAGTAATCAATGTGTAAAAATTTGAATTTGATCCCTTAGCCTTTTGAGCTGAAGCGTCTCAGTCTGCAGTGAGATGATATGGGTCCATCTACATAAAGAGACAATTTTTATCACAATTATTTAACAAATAAATTATGCACCCAACATTAGGGAAGAGATATTCTTCTCCAATATAGGTATGACATTTTCACCAATTGACTCCATTTTAAAATTGCCAAGGATTAGTAGTAACATTTAGAACATATTTTTTCAACAAAATTATATAGTCTGAAGTCAGTATTAGTAGTTTATTTCCACACATTTTATAATTTAGGAACATCTTATAAAATACATTTTGGGTTAAAAAAGAAATTACACAATATTTGGAATTCAGTGATATAATCCTATATTATAAACACATGGAATATTTTACTTAATGGCAAATTTCTAGGCTCAAAATGTCAGAAAATGTGAAAGGCTGATTAGAGATGAATAAATTATGAAAGAGTCATAACATCAGGATTTGCACATAGTAAGATGAGAGATAATAAAGATAAAAGCAGAAATTGATAAAAATTAAAAAGGAAAGTAAAAAATAAAATAATTATATATAATTAGTTATAATTATATGCATATAAAGTATACATACAATTTATATAAATTATAATTATATTATATGTGTATATGCATATAATTTATAATATAAATTACAAATACTTATGTTTATAATTATTTATATATATATGTTACCTCTGTGGGCCATTGTATATCAATATTGCTCTGGACCTCTGGAGGTGGTCTAGAGTGTGCTTTAGATTTGAGTTTCAGTAAGAAAACTGGATTATTTATCCTCCAATTCCCTTCTGTCAGTTGGTTGACCACTGTTTGCAGAGCCTTTAATTTCCTGAAATTTCTGGACCACCCCTTGTGGACTGGGAGGAGATAATGCCTGAAGGAGAATCACAGAGGATTTCAGCTGGATGTCACAGGCAAGTTTTGAAACACTGTGTGCTGGGAAGATGTGGGCTCGACACTAAGAAGACTTATTACAGGGAAAAAAAAACAAATTAATTTGAATTAATTTGATTTCCTAGGAAGAAATGGACATGTCTTGTGAATAATTATGTAATCTCTGCCATAGGAAGAGAATAAAATTCAGTCATCTGTGAGTACATTGAAATAATTTAGTAGTACGTAGATGCACGGCTAGAGAGTCTTTGTATGTCCACAGAGAAGTGTGGTTTCAAGTTAGATCCGGGGAAGTTTAGAAGAGAGTTCATTTGAAAAAGGTAGAAAGCAAAGTAGATTTATTTAAACCTAGGGAGACATTAAAGACATATTTTTAAAGGTCAAGATATTCCACTTTATATGAACATTATCAAGAGCAAATATACAATGGTAGGAGAACACCAGTTGTATTTAAGGAATAATAACTTTCATTATTCAGTTAAAAATAAAATATGAGTCAAGTTTGAAAGGCCATAGTTTAAAAATAGGTGTATCATGTTATAGAGTTCCTTGGATGACAAAAATGAAGAGCATGAACTTATCTCAGCAATTGGAATACATCAAATGCTGTAAGCAGTATGACATGATGACAATGATGTTGTCGGTAGGTTACTATGGAAACAGAGACAATTTACTGAGTTGAAGTTTGCTTTCAGGAAATTATTTAAATATAATGGAAATAAATGACAATGTGTATCTTAAGATGGTAAGGGACCCTTTCCAGAAACATAAGGGAAAACTTATGAAAATAAATGACCCAAAGTAGACCTAAGATAAGAAAAATAAGTAAAAAATAATCACTTAAGAAATAATACCAGTGTCAGCTAATGCGAAGTTATGAGACAAAGCCACATGGGCTATCAAAGTTAAAATGATAGAGATAAATCCATAAAAAAATGATTTTCAATTATTTTGGGGGAGGCATGCAGAATACACATGTAGAACAACAATGTTCAGTTTTACCTAACAGAACTTAAATAAATTATCAAACTTGCATATATCTTTTAGTTACAATAAATTGAAGCAACCTATTATGGAAAAATTACCATTAAGGCTTTATAAAACATCAGTATCACCTTTTACTTGCAGTGTCTGTGTAGGACAGATGCACACTTTTCCTTGTTAACACTAACAAGGCCTCGATAACACTAACCTCCATGGGATGGAGCTATTCTACATCCCATGCGGTAGTGAATGGGGTTATTTGGCTAAAAAATAAGAAAAGTGGTTTCTCTTGTTTTCATTGTGAACACCTTTGCACATGTGGGTTGCCCATTTTTCCTTGCTTTTCTCTGTGATACGATATGCTCACTGGGAAGGAATTTATCATCCTGTGTTTTGGGGAAAGATTACTTTTCTCTAGTGGTTCCTTCAAAAACAGAATACTTAGACTCCATTCACAGACAAGAAAGAAGGAATCCCCACTTTAG
Source organism: Carollia perspicillata (assembly GCA_004027735.1). Classification (NCBI taxonomy): domain Eukaryota; kingdom Metazoa; phylum Chordata; class Mammalia; order Chiroptera; family Phyllostomidae; genus Carollia; species Carollia perspicillata. Next base: position 11,589 of record PVKM010014613.1, read on the forward strand.
ATTTGCAGTGCAAGTTCTTACCTCAAACTCATTTTTATCAGTATACGATATTACTGACTTTCATCTGTCTCCTTGTGCTTACAGTATCTTTGTCTCAGAACATATAGGAGTGATGGATGGCTAGCTGGGACCATGGTTTCCCATCCAATCCACACATACCACACAGAGACACACAATATCTTCAATACATGAAGAAATGGCTTGGAAAACTTGAAAGTTAGAAATAATAAGTTACATTTTCAGACAAAAAGGTTTTTTGTGCAATTTATAATGGCCATTTTCCCCAGAAGTGCCTCTCGGTCTTACCAGTATGGATAATTCTGAATTATAGAACTTGAGATTAAACGAGTCTGTTTAATTATTAAGGCATGGCTGGGTTGAGCCATATGAAGGGGACCCCCGCAAATAGAATTTATTTATAAAAATTATGTATTTCTTTGTACATGTTTAAGCTTCAGTCACTTTCAAAGCATTCTCCATTTGATGCATTACACCTATTGATACATTTTTTCCCACTGCTCAAAATTGCTTTTAAACTTGTCAATTGTGATGCCTTTTAGTGCTTCTGCTGTTTGTTTGACCTCTTCCACATCAGCAAAACATTTTCCTTTGAGAAATTTTTTCATCCAAGGAAACAAAAAAAGTCTCTCTGCAGGGGAGATGGGGTGAATAGAGAGGGTGGGGTGCTGGGGTCATGCTGTTCTAGGTCAAAAAGTGCTGAACACAACATGGCGTGGGTGGTGCACTGTAAATTACCCATCATGGAATAGACAAATCCATTGAAAGTGTCTTCCAAAAAGATTCATTGAAGCCAAAGGCAGCTTCTCACAACACCAGCTTGCACACTGATACAGAGGGGTTGGGTTCCTACAATACTCACCTATTTCAGGGAAACCCTGTACTATTAAGAGGGACCCACCCTCTAAAAGATAATTCCATTTTGGGGGTTCCCTCTCATCTAGGGAATAAAGCTGTGTAGTTAATACAGAATTGGCTAGGACTTCAGACTATAGGAGCTAAAATAGATTTACTTAGAGAAAAGGCTTACTTAAAATCTGTTTCCTTAGAGTAGAGATTTCACTTCCTGTGTTTGGGAAATTCATTCATAAATTGGAAAGCTTCAATTCTTTTCAATGGCCAACAAACTCGTAAGAATAGGCTAAGTGTTGATATGCTGATGGGGTTCAGAATACACTACTCTGAAATATGGCACTCTCACTTATTAAGTATCTAAACTCAAAGAAAACTTTAAAAATAGAAACAGAATTTCATTCTGATGTACCCCCTCACCCATCTTCCCTGAAGCAATTCCCAAAACTCCCATGGGAAGGTAGCCTCAGGAGGAAAGAAGACATTCTGATCACCAGAAAATGGGGAATCTGAGGGAAAATAATCTGTACAAACCTTGTTAAACTAACTTTCATCTTCCTAGTAATTTCTTTGTAAATTTATTGTTTCTGTTTCTTGTTTATAAAACATGTAAAAGTTTCCTGCTCTGGTCATTTCTTTGGGTCTTCCTTCTCTTGTGAAAGCTCTCAGGCACATGTTAAATTTTAACAAAAAGTATGATTTTCTCCTGTTAATATGTCTTTGTCAGTTTAATTTCCAGTCCAAACAAGGGATCATACAAGGTCGAGAAAACTTGTTTTCCCTAAAACACAAGTTTTGTTAATGTAGGTAAATAGATCTTTCGTAGTGTGCCTCAGACACCCATATACTTTACAAGGGCAAGAGGGGCAACCTGATAGATAATAGTTCAATTTTCAACAAGAAGAAAAAAAATCAATAGAATCCTTCCCAAAACAAATAGTTGAAAATTCAAGTTTGCAAAGACATAAGGGATAAAAACAAAACAAAAAAATGTATCCTTACCTTAGTCTAAATATAATGTACTAAAACAATTTAAAAATTTAAGAAAGCAAGCAGACTGAACTAGTTTCAGAGAGGAGAGTTTTAAGGAAAGATCTGAGAAATTGCATGACCCATATCTCACTGATACTATGGAAATGAATTAGGAAAAAGGATGGGAATTTTGTAGTTCTTACCTTAGGAAAGCTAATTAGAATATAAAAAAATAGGAAGATGGAGAAAGAGTGTTAGAGGACAAATTGAATGAATGTTGTAGATGAAACTCAGATCAACTAAACTATTGAAAGAATGCTTTATGAAAGAGGAGATAAGTAATCCAAAATCAGAACAAAAGTGGGGTTATCCCATGAAGGATGAAGCATTATAGACAAAAATTGATAGTGACTGTACCTTTGAATTAATTAATCTATGTACCATTGGTAATTGACATTGGGCAATTATTTTTCTAATTCATATTTATTCTTATTTTTAAATTGCAAATAATAAGACTGTGTAATAGTTCTGCGTGTCAATTAAATGAATATACATGCTGTTACTATGACTCCTAACCCATTTGGGATAGTTGTGTTTTCTCTTCAAGAGGAGTTAAAGAGGGTCAAATAAGTAGTGACAGAAGAAGATTTGATTTTGGGTGTTGGGCACACAGTGCACCATAGAGATACTTGAAACTTATGTAATTTTATTAATCAATATTACACAAATAAGCTTAATTTAAAAGGAAAATTAAAATTGGGGGAAAATCTATTATTCTTTACCTATTGTTGGTGGAGGTGTGACTTGAAATTATTTGTGACATAATTTTCTAATTTTCATCCAGAAATATGTTGTAGGTATAACTGGGTTACATATTTTGTTATTATGAAATATGCTTTATGTTTCTATAATAACAAAATTTTTAAAACTAAATCACAAATTTATCTAAGTGATTAAAAATAAAACTCAATCACTGAGGGTCCCTTTTGATAGTAGAATCAGTTTGTCACAAGAGCCCTTCTCTTCTGGTTTAATATATAAGCTTTGAACATGGCTATATAAAACAAAGATGATATTTTCTGTGTGCCTCTTTTACAGTCACATATAGCCACATAATTTCATTAAGTGGACATAAGAAAAGAATGATGCAAGAAGAATTTGAGAAACTCTTAGGTTTATAGAGAGGTACTAAACCTATAAATGCACATATAAAGACTAGATCTGGAGGTGCCACCTCGGACTGTCAGCTGACCCCAGTAGCTTGGTCTTGGAGAGGACAGCAACAAAACAGAGGCCGTCTGGATTTCTGACACTATGCATAAGGGAATCATATAGCCCTGGACAACATTCCACTGATGGTGTTTACATGAGAGAGAAATACTCCTTCATCTTAATCAATCCACCATTAGTTGGATTTGAACTTTACAAACAGGCAATCAAATCTTGACTTGTTAAAGCTCAGCCCTCTTATTTTTTCTTTATTTTCTTGGGCTTCCATCACGTCGCTGTATTAGGAGGGAATAGCCAGTCCTTGCTCGTGTCTACTTCACACAGTCCTCTAATGTGCGGTACTTCTTCCTCACTGGTCCCTAATTGCATCAGCCTCCCAGAAGAAAAAGATACAAATTTTCTCAAGGACTGCTTTTTCTCTTTCTCCAGAACCAACAAATGATTATTTTTCTCTAGGGCAGAAAAAATAGCATTTATTATTTTCATTCAGTCTTCCAAATCTATGGTACTGAGTGCTTCAGAGCTTAGGGTTTTGCAACTCAAAATTATAGAATTTAATAAACCTACAGCTTTGGCTTCTGAATGCAAAACATTGTTTCAGTTTTTCTGCTGCACCACAAGCACCTTCTCTGAATGTGAAATGACAATGACACAAAATATGGAGAGAGGAAAATAAAACTTCCATTTATATCTCAAAATAGTATTCTCACACAAATATAATGAGTTTTCTGTAGATGTGTGTGCTTGTGGGTTTATTACGTGGTTTTCTTTTTTTGTGTCTGTCTCTCTCAAAGCACATTTTATCCTTTCTTTCTCTGCAAAGTAATTATAGGGATTTCACTTTTTAAAAAATCTTCATATTTTTATTTTAGTTTCTAACACATCTAAAGGATTATTATAAAATATTTTCTATGGCATGAAGATATTAAAACTATAAGAATTACCTGTATTAGTTGTAAAGCTGATTGAATGTGGTGGAATGCATATATTTTTGTCTCATAAAATATATTATAGCTAAGCATATGGTCAATTTAACTTCTATGTATTTTGGGGTTTTGTAGAGGCAGTGGCTTTCGGATTTAGGAAAACAATTTTAAGTTTCCAACTGCAGGTTTGCCCTTTATTAATCGTATGGCCTTCGCAAATCTGTTCAGTTAGTTAGCTCCATGTTTTCTTCATGTATATCAGGAAATTATTTCACTAAATAATTCTGAGTTATTATTGTGAAAATAAGATAAAGGGTTTTATATTCAGTAAATAAAATGATGCATAAATTGGGATCACAATAAATACTATATTCCTTTTTCTATTCACTTTTATTATATTTCCAATATAACATGTGTCAATAAGTTTGCTTATAATTTTTTTGATTAATGCTAAGCTGAAGATTAAAGGAAAGTATACTTATGAAGGAGATTTGCTTGGATTGGAGGGGTTGTTTTAATATAGGAATTTTATTATTATACAAATTTTATAACTGATGGGCTACGTGTTTGAGAGTTAAGTTAAAGAAAATGCAGGCATTTACTATGCAGTGGATTTAAGTTAAGATGTCTAGTTTCCAGAAATAGATTGTGGATAGTCAACACATTTTCATGGTGCAAACACAACAGAATTTATTTAGAACTTGCCATTACATACATATATGATAAACATAACATGATAGTGCCATTAATAAAATAATGGTTTATTAGGAAATATGCAATGAATTAATAAAAGATAGAATGTAAACATTTATATAAATAATATATATGTCACACAGAACAAAGAGGTTATGACTGCCTTTGATCAAAAGGGATGATATAATCTCCAATAAGAAAAAAATAATTGGGAGAATGTATGGGGTTTAGGGATGACTAGCCAAACATGACATTGAAAAACACAAAGTAAAGGAACAGAATGTGAAGGTCACAGAACTAGCATTCCAGTACTGTTACAGAAAAACCTTTTAAGAGTGAGGTGAATAGCAAATAGGAATTGCCAGGTAAGATTTAATAGAATTGTGTAATATGAATTGTGTTTCACAATTATTTCACTAGGTAAAGAAGATACTTAACAACAAATTGTATGAAAAAAAATTTTTCAATATGAGCTTTGTCATAATGCCTTTTAAAAATAAGTGATTTGATGGCCCTGGCTGGTGTAGCTCAGTGGATTGAGTGCAGGCCTGTGAACCAAAGCATCACCAGTTTGATTCCCAGTCAGGGCACATGTCTGGGTTGCAGGCCATATCCCCAGTATGGGGTGTGCTAGAGGCAACCATACACTGATGTTTCACTCCCTCTCTTTCTCCCTCTCTTCCCTATCTCTCTAAAATAAATAAATAAAATCTTTTAAAAAATAATAAAATAAAAATGAGTTATTTGAATGCCAAATTTAAAACTACATTAACTTGAGAATAAAAACAGAAACTCCATCATAGATCTTCATTGATAATTTGTGCCTTCTACTGTGGCTAGGAATAATCTGACTGCTAATTTAACATTTGTCATATAAGAACTTTTGTTATAATACTACTGATAATGTATTCATAGTAGTTAGATTTAATGTTTTTTATAGGCCAGAACCTGTGAAAAATATTTCATTTTCATTATGTTGCTTCACATACTTTGGGCCCATATTTCTACTGTTGATGTATCTGGATCAACTAGTTGTACATAGATTACAGTTTGGGACAGGATCTTAATGGAGAGTGTAAGGGAGTTGACATCTTGTGATGTTGTGATTTATAGTAAAAAATCCTGGTACAGAGCTCCTTGAACCCTTGGAATTTTCAAAATAATAAGAGCTATGACAGTGTCTTTCTATAAAGTATTTTGGTTACTTTGGGAAAGCTACTAGGTAACCAAGGAAAGGGGCTGGTTGACTAAAAATCAACCTTGATAAGAGAGTTGGGACTTTCAGTCCTAGCCATTGACCTTCTAACCATCTGGGAAGAGAGAGGCTGGAGGTTGAACCAATCACTAATGTCTAATGATTTGATCAATCATGTCTATGCAATGGAAACTCCATAAAAAACTCAAAAAAGGAGGAGGTCCAGAAAGTTTCCACATTGTTTAACACATGGAGATTTGTTGGAGAGTGGCCCACTGGGAGAGTGATGAAGCTCCTTCTCCTTTCTCTATAGCTTGACCAATGCTTCTCTTCTCCCTGGATGTTTCTGAAGTACATCTTTTATCATAAGCTGGTAATCTTAATTAAATGTTTCTCTAAATTCTGTGAGCTGCTTTATTACATTAGTCAAACCCCAGGAGGGTGTTGCAAAACCTTTTGATTTATAGCTGTTTGGTCAGAAACAAAGGTAACAAACAAACCGGACTTGCAATCGACATCTGAAGTAAGGAGGGAAAGAGAAGACTCACAGGACTGAGCTCTTAACCTGTGAGATTTGATTCTGAGGTAAGATGGTGTCAACATTGAGTTAAATTGCAGGGCACCCAGGTAGAGCTATCTGAGAAATGGAGAATGGTGGTGTGAAAAAATAAACATGCATGGTAGAATCAAAGGGGAACAGACACTTATGGATTGATGTAACTCTCTATACAGGGTTTGTTGGACTGTGTCAGGGAAACTAAACCCTAGTTCACAGAGCTGTAGCAAATGCAACTATACACCTTTGGACTGCCTTCCCTAACTTTCGTGTTTGCTTCTTTGTCTCATTTCTGATCCTTTGCTTCATTTCCCACTTTGAATTATCTGCCCTTAAGCACCTGAGCCAAGTTCTGCTTTTAGGGGAACACCAGTTCTCCTCATTGATCTGAGAAGTGGATCTACAGATGACATTCTGGGACAAAGTCATTCTGTGCTCCCATGAGTGGTGAGGATGCTAGGCATGCAGTAGGATCACAATTAGTAGGACTCCTAGAAATGAAGACTGGGTTGAATTGTAGGTTTTTGGTAAAGGATTATGTCAGGCATAGATTGTAGAAATCACTGGCTTGTAGGAAGAGTTTTAAAACCTGTGAAACATGTGGCAGTCTCAACAAAGCCAATGCCTCGTCAAGGCATATAACCAAAGGAAAATACCTCCATGACAGAATGTAAAAAAAAAAGAAGAAGAATAAGAAGTTTTTCTAAGAATGGACTAGGTTCCCCTGGAACTCAGTCTCATAATGTAATAATAAAATGACCAAAAATACAAAAGGAACAGAATACAGAGTCAAGAGTTTTCTTTATTGAGTTCTCTGACAGTGAAAGGCCAGAAATGTGGGACCTAGACTCTCCAATAATATTTGAATGGAAGAGCTTGAGAACATTGGATGCACACAGCCCCCTCCTTTATTCTTGATGGAGAAAATAACCAACTTTCACATAGAGACACACAGACTTTTCAATGAAAGCAGGTAGGTGTTTCATGTTATCTTATTTTGAACAGGTTGGGACAAGTAGGGTAAAATATAGAGGCAAGTAGGACAATACATAAAGCTCAATAGGGGATAATTTATTGAAATGAAAGTGTTTACTGATTATTCATGTTTAATATCTAGGGAAGGAGTCCTGGAAAAATTCTCAAAATTCTCCTAGAAATAGCTCCATGAAACTTGGAAACAAGAATGACCTATAGTCAATGAGGTAGAAAAACTTGAAATTCCTTAACAGAATAAGGAGTGAGATAGTTCTGGACTGATGTTATAATGCATTGTCTTAGGGAGAATACAGAATTTAACCACTTGACTATGTTCCCTGGGAGGACCTAGAGGATACTTTTGCATAAAATAAAAATAACAAATAAGGAAAACAATTCTCTTCAATAAGGAATGATTTATTAAGGAGTGAGGGGCACTAGCATGTATGAAAAGTTCAGTGGTGATTGCCTTTGTAAGTCAGAGTTAACAGTAGGACATATGTCCATGAACATGTCCTTCGTAGTGTCCTCAAAATTAATAGGACTCAAATTTCTGAAGTGGAGGAGCATTAATTAACTGAAAAGGAAAGGCGGATGTGATTACCCTAATGGGCAACCAGGCTGGTGTAGAAACCTGGAAGCCTTTACTGCAGGGATCAATCACTAGCAAAGTCTAAAGAACATAGTCTTCCTAGGATCAAGGTACTTCTGCTGACCACCAGCTGGTTCTTGACTTACTGTATATGAAGAAATAAGAAATTGAGAACTAAAAACAACATGCTGACATGGCCTGCTACAATCATATTCCCTTACTAATTTCCAAGTCTAAGCTAAATCTTACACCCAGAGCCAAGGAGAATAGAGTAAATAAATGAGACAAACCTATAAGATATGAATTTTCCCAGTCTTTCCATAAAGCTCTTTATCACTATTAATTATTGGAGTAAGAAAAAATGAATAATTTGACCATCCAGGAATATTAGTATTAAGTAGATTTGAGCACAAAGTGGTGCCATAGGAACCCACACACAGAATGGTCCTCCATGTAGAGAATAAATTAATGAAATTCAAGTAAAAAAAAATCATGGTTCATGTCTATTTTAAGTGGTTTCAATGGGGCTGGGAATCCACCCTCTGTTAATTTCCTTATCCCATAATGCATAATTATAATGAATATAGTTGATTATTGACATTAACAGGCACATGGTAGAAAGAACTAAGTGTAACCCCCTAAACACAATCTAAGATAGACAACAGTATTAATATTGTACCAAGAAATACTTGTAGCGATTAAGAACAGCATCAAATATGCAAGCATTACAGGATGGTGGTTCCTATGATATTCCCTATGATCATCCCTGAAATAAGCAGATGGGCCTTGGGAGATGATGGAGGATTACTATAAGCTTACCCAAGTAGTCTCATGGCACCCATTCTGCAAGATGTGGTACCTTCATGAAACACATTAAAATTGGATATTCAGCTATTTATCTAAAAAATGCATTTAACTCAATACATGCCAGTAAAGACAATCAAAAGTATTTTATTTTATGTGTGAAAGATAGAAGTCCATACTCATTGTTTTTTTCATAAATTTCAATTTCATTGCTTTCTGTTATATAATAATTATTTAAGAATCTTGATATTCCTGATACTTCACAGACTTTGTTCTGATTAACTGTATTAATTAGATTATGCAAATGAGGAAATGCCAAGTACCCTGGATGCCCTAGTAAAATGCTTGTTTGACTAAAGCCTAAAATAAACCCAGGAGAAATTCTGGTGAAGCCATATAGATAAAATTATTCACAAGTCCATTGGCTTTGAGCATGCTGGACATATTCTGTAACATTAAAGGCAGAATGTTGCAATTTGCAACCTTCCTAATTAAAAAAACAAAACATCACTCAATGGACCTCTTTGTAATCTGAAGACAAGACATGCAACACTTGAAAACTTGGCACTTTTTGACATTGAAATAGAAAAGGGGATGACAATATCCAGAGGTGAGAGGGGAGGGAATTTCAGGGAAAAAGGGAGGGGATTATAAGAACAAGTATAAAGGACACATGGACAAAAACTAAGGGGGGTGGAAAGGGGAGGGAGGTGGGGAGCACTGGGGGGTGGTCTGGGATGGGAGTAAAAGACAGAAAACTGTACTGAAAAACAATTAAAATAAAAACAGTAAAAAAAATTTAAAAAAAAGAAAACTTGGCACTTTTTTATTAAATAGATTACTCAGAATAGGCCAATTTTCAGTGGGTTTCAAAGCAAAAGAGAGCTCTGCAACAGACCTTGGGTGTGGTGTTAGGATCAGTTTCTAGCAATTGTTAAATAATTAAAGGTAACTGTGATAAGCAAGACTGACATGAGGAGACCATTGTAGGATCACAAAAACTGATCCTGATTTATTGGCAAGGTATCCTTCATTGCCATAAAATAAGGAATCCAATTTACACTAAATGGTACATAAAAATGGTATATGAATGATCTGGGGATATATCAGAAGCAACCAGCCTAGTAGGATGAGAGAACTGCTTAATGATTTTCGGATAAAGCACTCGCTGAGGGACAATATGATCTGGGGTGTGGCTCCATCATTCAAGATGTGGCAAATGATATAAACTAATTCTACTTACTGTGATTACTGACTTGTGGTGAGAAATACCTAGAACACGTGAGTCTGGAAACCAAGGATGTAAAATAGAACTATACATGTTTTTACCATCACCCCCAGCAACCAATTTGTGATAGTTGTGTTTTGTGTTCAAGACAGGAAGACCTAACTCTCAAGGCAGGAGAAGACAGTGGTGCTTCTATCTAGGGACATAGTAAATATTTTAAGTGTTTTGAAGCTAAGACTGTACTTGATTTTTTGGGTCTTCTCATACTAGTAGACCAAAGACTAATGAAGGGCTTACTATAATGATAGTGGGCGTTAAGCTGTATAGTAAAGAGGAAATTGGTTTGCTGTTACACAATGGGAAGCAGAAGGCCAGAGAGTGCATGGCATGTCTCTTGGTGCTTCCATGTCCAGTAATTATCATGAATGGCAATTCCAGTAGCTCCAACCTTACAGGAGTAAGGTGATTAAGAAGCAAGGACCTGAATCTAAGATTACTCTCTCCAGCAAAGCTATCATTTAGAATGGAAGGGCATAATGTATTTCCCAGATAAGGTAAAGTTAAAGGAGTTCATCATCATCAAATCCTTATTATATGAAATGTTAAAAAAACTTATCTGAGAAATAAAAGATCAAAATATGTGAACAGTAAGTGACAACAAACTCACAACTATCAACAACTGAACCTCAAAATAAAAAAAAAACCACAAAACACAAACACACAGAAAAAATAAGCAAACAACTAAAACAGGAACAGAATCACAGAAATGGACATGACATGGAGGGTTATCAGTGAAGAAGGGGAGAAGGAGAGTGGGGTGGGAAGTACAAGGAAATAAGAAGCAGAATAGGTAGGCACAAAATAGACAGGGGGAGGTTAAGAATAGTATAGGAAATGGAGAAATCAGAAAACTTATATGTATGGCCCATGGACATGAACTGTTGGAGGGTGGAATGCTGGGGGTGGGGGTGGACTGTTGGAATATGAGGGGGGCTGTGTAGGGAGGGGGATTTTATCCCAATAATTGAGTATCATTAGAAATGTTTTTATAAGGTACAATTCCTTAAATTTAAGCATAATGGATAACATTCTTTGATCTAGAGTATTTTTTTTGTTAACACCGCTTTTATCTTAATATTATTCAAGGTAAATTCATAAAATATATAACTATTTTTAAAAGGAAATTTTTATAAAGAAATATATTTAAATTGTATTTATAAATACATTCACTTGGGACATTTAAGTCACATGGATACATGTGCCGAGCTATAGTGAAGTGATGTATGATTTGAGAATGCAAGACTAGAATATATGAAACTAGAAAGTTTTTGTGTTTCAGTGCAGATATTAAGAGTAGTGCAATAAAAGATTATGAGATCCTTGTAACTGCCAGAGTGGACAGAGTTGAGCTCCTGAAAGGTGCCCTTGGGTGGAGTTATAGATTTTTAGGCTTTATTATGAGCTCTAGATGTCAACCTCTGGAGAACTATATTAATTATCTGTCTAGGGCCCTTTAAACAAATGATATAATAGTGTTTGGGATCATTACTCAGCTTACCATGTCATTTTAAAGGGAGAAGATGAGGCAATTAGCCATGAACAGAGCAGAGTATTACCAGCCATAGGTGGGTCAATAAGTATTAGTCTAAGTACGCACTAGCCAATGATACACTAAAGACAATTTGGAAGGAAAGGCAGGGCGAATTCATATCGCCAAAATATGTGTTAAGTTCTGCCTTAAAACTTGGTATTTAAAACATGCTTTCTTTTTATTTTGTATTAAAACTTAGGATGAAAGTTACTAATTATTTTTATGTTTTCTTTAAGACAAAAATTGGAAGAACACAATATTTTAGGACAGAAAAATGTATACTCCATTTTAAAAGATAATTAAAGCTAAAGTGGTTAACTTGTTCTTCAAGCTATTAGCATGTTTTAAGTGGTGCTTCAATGACTTTCATGGTGAAACAAAGCTCAATAATTGTTGTAAATGAATGCTTGATGTTATATACCTAATCAGAAAAGGAGTCATTTAACTCAGGTTCCTTGATTTCTTTTTTTCAATTAAAGTTTGCAATCAACATTGCTTTGTATTAGTTTCAAGTATGCACACCGTGGTTAGACAAACATATATCTTACAAGTGTCTTTCCCAATTCTTCAGGTACCCACCTCCATCAGGTCACTTGATTTTAAATCCAGTGCTCAGTCCACTAAGTCATACTGACTTTCCTGGGGCATAGAAAACTTAAAAAAAAAAATTAAAAAAAAGTGATAAATGCAATTGTCTTCTAACAGATATCTGCATGCTCTCTCTCTTTCTCATAAATCATCATTTTTATGGCTTTTTGCTTATATTTCATGTTATACTTATTCATATAAGGTGGTAGGACATTGATGGTGTCACAAAGAGTTAAGAGATATTTATAATGATGAAGAATAAACCTTGAAATAAAGACAAACTAAGAAATGTTGATGTTAGATGCTAATAAGTCACATTGAAAAAATATATGAGCCTTTATTCTTAACCTATAAAAGTGTTATACTAAAGAATCTTTTCCATAATTTAAATATGCTGGGGAAGTAGCTATAGCTATGGAATTTTCTGTGTTGCCACATTTTGTATTAAAAACACACATGCAGGCACAAATCATTCATAGTGTGTTTTTGATGTAGATCCTATGATGAAAAAGCATCATGAAATGATGATCTTATTTCTTTTCTTTTTTTAAAAGATTTTATTTACTTCTTTTTAGAGAGAAGGGAAGGGAGGGAGAAAGAGAGGGAGAGAAACATCAGTATGTGGTTGCCTCTTATTTGTCTTCTACTGGGGACCTAGCCTGCAACCTAGGCATGTGCCCTGACTTGGAATCGAACCAGAGACACTTTGGTTCACAGGCCCATGCTCAATCCACTGAGATACACCAGCCAGTGCTCATACTTCTATTAAACAATTCACACAGTTACAAGTTAAATCTAATACAGAGAAATGGTCATATGGTTGTGCTATCTAAAAGCTTCTCCCCACTGATTATTTAACTAACCACAAAAGAAAATATATACCTATACACTGTAAAGATCTGGTAGGTATTACCTTGATCAATTGCTCAAACTGATTTTTCTTAATACAAATATAGTTATCATTTTCTGCCTCCTAATGGAAAATATTAATAATCAGCTAAAATTAATTTGAAGCTACTTATCTTCTGACATTTTAATGTAGATTACTAGTGATATTATACAATAAATTAAATGAGAACCTGAGGAAACAATGAGATATGCTGTAAGTGAACTTTATCTTTAACTTTACTATATTCTTCCATTACCATTTAGTTCCCTTGTACCCTCTCCCCCATCAGTCACCACACTGTTGTCCATGTCCATGAGTCCTTTCTCCTTTTTGCTCAATTTCTCCACCCCTTAACCTACTCCCACCAACTAGCTGTCATCCTGCTCTCCATCTTGAAAGTCAGTATCAAGAGAAACAAAATACATGGGGGTTATTATCTCTGATTTAATATGATGAAAGAAAACCCTTACAAATAAATTCATTAATCTTGATTAAATATTCCTCAAACATCATTTTTAGGAAAGGAGAAATTTGAATTGGACCAGAGAGTAGCTGATAAGATATTATTAATTTCCTTAGATGTGATGATATTGTGCTTCTGTAAGTCAATGATATCATTGCCCTTATAAATTTCAGGATAAATTATTTAAGTATAAAGTGTCATTGATGCCTGCAAATACCTTTCAAGTCATTTAGTTTAATCATTTATGAGTACAGTGTGGGGCAAGAGTAGGTTTACATAAACCTACTATCGTTTGTATAAAAATAATGTAATATTTAATAAATAATAATATAAGAATAAACTCTGTGTTGTGTGTTCACAACTTTAGACCTACTTTGCCCCACCTTGTATATAGAACAGTGAAAGAAGGACAGAGAGAGAGAGACAAAGAGAGAAAGATATGAAAATATAGCAAAACATTAAAATGCTTTGAATCCTAGCCCTGGCTGGTGTGGCTCAGTGGATTGAGCATGGGCCTGTGAAGCAAAGGGTCACCGGTTCGATTCTTGGTCAAGGCACATGCCTGGGTTGCAGGCCTGGGTAGAGGACACATGAGAGGCAACCACACATTGATGTTTCTCTCCCACTCTTTCTCTTTCCCTTCCCCTCTCTAAAAGTAAGTAAATAAAATATTTTTTAAAATGTATTGAATCCCATAAAATACTTGCATCCTTTACATTGCCTTTCAGATTTCTTTGAGAATATTTATTTTTAATTAAAAATTGAGAAAATTAAGAAAATTAGTATTATTATTCCAACTTTATCAGCAATTGAAATTATACCATATATATACATATAACATCCATATATTGCACTTTGGACTTATGTTTTATTTGTGGTCAACACCACGACTTTGGTCATATGAGGGACTCTACTCCTTACAATAGTGTTTGTTCTCTCCCATGAACATCAGTATCAGTTTCATTTCCTCTACCCCAAACTGTTTTGTCATGCCACTTCAGAGAAAGTATTCTTTCAAGAGAATATTTTTTCCCCTATTCTCCTTCTTGCCACCCAGTTAAAACTATTTTTGTCATCTTTCAATAGCTACCATGACAATCGTAATAACATTCATTCAATTGTCAAGTTATGCCACCACAATGTGATGTTGGATGATATAGAAAAGAATGTTTTTAATTTAATCCTCTCATTATTTTTTTGTTATTAGATATATCTGTGTTCATATGTGTGTGTATGTGATTGTGTGAATATATAAATGTGTGTTTTCAATGCTAGTTAGGACAGATTCTAAAAGAAATGAAAAGTAAATAATGCAGAATAGATATGTTCCTGAAAGTTAAAACAGAAATAACTTGGTTAATATGGACCCAATGATATCTATGGTAAAACATAAAAATGAAACTTAACATTTATTCTTAAGCAAAATTAGAACACCCTTTTAAAAAGAATGAACAAAAATGAGGCAATTTGAGGTATTGTGTTCAACAGCATCTTCTCAATAAAACATGAGTAATCTTATTAAAATTAACTATGCATGTTCTCATGAATTGAAGAGTATTAAATCACTCAGTATTTCTTATAAGGCTCAAATTTCAAATAAATCATGGGCTAAATCTACATTTTCTCAGTTTTTTTAAAGTGAATAATGTTTTTGTATAAAGCAAATACAGTAATAATTACTGGTAAAATTTACTGAGCATGATGCAAGCAAGATATCATGTCCCGTATATATGTATTCATTTGGGCATCACCTATTTCTGGTGAAAAGTGGTTACTGCATTTGTAGATGATGAAGCTGGAACTAAAGATTGGAGAAAGTTCAAAGACATATAGCTAATAAGCTGAAAAAGCAGAAATTGAAGCCATGTTTTTCTGACTCCAAAATCCTTGCAATATTCTTTCTATTTTATTAATTTTATATTGAATATGTTCCAATTTGAAAAGCAGACATCGTCCTCACTCAATTCACTCATTCATTAGTTATTGAATATCTAATAAGTACCAGTCATTGTTCTAAATGAGTGGAATGCATCACTGAAGAAAACAAAGATCCAATGAAAAAAGCTATATGCATGAAATAATTTTTAAAACAATAAAGTGTTATATATCATTTCCCTAAGGTTTTCTTTGCCAAAAAATCTACATTTTAACTCTTAATTTTGTTGTAACATTCTTTTGGTACTGTCCATTTATTAATTTGGAGCTTTTGTGTATTAGTTTCCTACAGATGCTGAAGCAATTTACTACACAGAAAAAAACAAAGCATTTACTATCTTATAGTTCTATAGATCACAAGAGTGACACAGGCCTCACATGGCTGAACTTAACTTACCAGGAGACTCTAGGCAGGCATTTATTTTCTTGCATTTCCCAGCCTCTAGAATCCACCTGAATTCATTCATTCATTCATTCATTCATTCATTCATTCATTCATTCATTCTTCCTTTTTTCCTTATTGTATGTAATTAAAAATATTTATTGATTTTAGAGAGAGAGAAAGGGAGAGATAGATAGAAAAAGAAAGAGTCATTTCACTTATTTATGCATTTTTTGGTGGATACTTGTATGTGCCCTGATGGAAAATTGATCAAACCCACAATTGTGGTGCATGGGGGCAATGTTCTAACAAACTGAGCTACCTGCATTTCTTTCATCAAACAATGTCTCCTCTGTAACCATTCTGCCATAGTAATATTCTCGTCTGCTGTCCACCCTTTAACGATCCATGCGATTAGACTGGACCCACCTTGATACTTCAGAACAATCGTCCCTCTCAAGATCCTTGATTTAAATCACATCAGCAAAGTTTCTTTTGCCATGTGAGTTAACAAATTCACAGGTCCCAGATTTTAGAACTTGACACCTTTGGAGGGGGTCATTAATCTGCCTAAGACAATTTGTTATTTTAGTTCTAATGTTTCTCTTTCTAAGCAATCCTAGTCAAATATAACACATAACTCTAAACCAGGGATTATAATTTTTATTATAGTTTTTACAAGACCATCTGCTATTTATCCTTTTTATTTTAAATTTTATTTTTAATTAGTTTATGTTATATCACATGCAATTAAAAATACAATTAACTTCTGTGTCATTGTCATTTATTTTTCTCCATACTATGTTTATGTATGTGATGGCATGTTTCACATTTTATTTCATTTATTTTATGTCATAGACATTCTATAAAATTTAGTATGCGATTATTATAGCATAGGAAAAATCTTAAATTACATAAAGACACCATATTTACCTAATTCTCTTTATTTATATGTGTCTCCCTATGCTTCAACTTTTATATTACTGATGAATAGTATAAAATCTTGGTTCAGCCCTAAGAAGTAAGGCAATATGTGTGAAAACTACAAGAAAGCCATGGCTCAGTTGGTTAGCATTGTCCTGCCATGCCAGATTTGCAGGTTTAATCCCCATTCGGGGCACAGACAAGAACTGACTGATGAATGCATCAATAAGTGAAACAACAAATCGATCTCTCTCTCTTTCTCTCTTAAATCAATAAATAAAAAGCTTAAAAATAAAAAATTACAATAGAAATGTTGGGAACTGCCCTGCCTGGTTTAGGAAGCTGTAATCTCCCATGGCTAAGGCTGAGTAAAGAACCTTGGGACCATAAGCCACTTAGGAGACAAAGCTTATCTTCCTTG
>PVKM010014614.1:0-28811 GCA_004027735.1 Carollia perspicillata
GGTTCCCAGGGCATCTCTGATCCTCCCGCCGCACTGCTCCGATCTGTGTTCCAAGCTGTCAGAGGCTGACAGCCCACAGATGTCTGGGGGGAAATGCAAAGTATCATTCGGAGCCAAGGCGGGAAGTCAAAATGACTGGAATGAGTGAATAAATGACGAGGGGTCTGCATGGGTGGCTTGGTAAGGACAAGATTTCGTACCAGCCACCATCACGGAGACACCTCTTAATGACACACATCATAGCCCTGTTCCCAAAGGACACCTTCAGTTTGTATCCATAAGTATGAAAAAGTTAAAAGCAAAAACAAGCAAAACATATTTAAACTAGTTTGTCACAAAACCTTATAACCTTAAACCAAACCACAACTTAGGAAAGAACAATAAAGCTGCCAAAGCACATGCCAGTGACACGTGACACCCCAAACCCCCAAACTACTCCACACTCCCAGCACTTCCTGCCCGCACCGATCATCAAGCAAGTGCAGCCCTGACAGTGCCCGAAGGGTCCCACGCCAGCGTTGTCGGCGAAGGTCCGGCCACAGACCAAGGGTCTTTGGATACAAAATTCAAAGCATGGAAATGAACACTTAATGTGTTCAGAGCCACAAGGAACCTACAAAAGTACATGGCGTGTGTGTGTGATCACGTTTGCACTGGCAGTGTATATCTGTGGATTGTTGGGAGGGTTGAAGAAGCCACAGAAAAGTTTCCTCTAAGCTTCAGTTTCTTTTGAAAAGGACACTATTTTATATTTTTCCTGCCAATCCAAGACTCACAAATCACGTGGACACATCAGCAGGTGATGCACCGTGGTCCTCCAACTCAAATCAGCAGATGCGTAAGGTGCAAACCCACTTCCTCTGGACCTGCACTGCCCAGCACATAGGTCTACTGCAGTTTGAACTGAATAAAATTAAGTCAAGTTAAAGTTCAATTCCTCAGTGGCACAAGCTGCGTTTTTAAGTGCTCAGCAGACACCGGCGGCTACCCTACAGAGCAGCACCAACCAGACAGTATTTCCATGAATGCACACTGAACAGACCTGTGAGCGGCGCAGACTGTGCTTCAGTGGGTGGATGGGCCACGGGAGAGCTGCGTCCTCCAGGTGGCATCACCTGGAACCCCCTGGCATCTGCTGAGATCCAGATGATCACCCTGAGACTTTAGTCTCCAGGCATTTGTTCTTAGCTTGTTGGGAGTCACAGCCCCTTTAAGAGACAGGCTGAAAACACAGATCTTCTCCTCCATTAAATGAATTTTCAAAAAAGGGAACATTTTTCATATAGTTCTTGGGAGAGATTCTAACCTTCTGAAGCGTGTTCATGAATCTGTTTAAAATTATCTGCTCAACAAAGTGATTTTTACGGTGGTTTTCTGAAACACAATTTCACTGCATATACAATTTTGTCTTTGCCCTGCCCTACGGTATCTACCTGTCAGTCATTTTTCTTTCTTTTTTAATTTGAGCTCATTAATTATAGAAAGCATCATCGGCTCTCGCATTAGCCAGAGAGATGGTGTGCATACGAATTATGCAGACCGTACTCAGAGAACTCTCAGCTCACAAACTCTCTCCATTAAAGTACCAAGGTAATTTGTTCTCCTCAACTCTTAGAGCATCCATTTACCATCTAATTGCCACTTTTATCTGGCGTTGCTGAATAAACTATAATTTACTTTTAATGAAATAATTATCTTGTGAAGGACAAATGTTGGAATGTTTATAGCCCCATGAACTAAGAATGCCCTTCACAACTTGTGCAAAATTAAATGTACAGGAAACAGCTGACATACTAGCTTGAATAAAATGAGCTTCGCCAGTGGTAAAGTGACCAGATAAATAATCTTAAAAAAGAAAGACACAGAGAGTTGGTCATGGATTCCAAAGTTTCTGCTGTCAGACAGCTTCTCCCACCCTGCACGTGACACATAATAGTTCATCTGACATGACTAAGCTCTTTCTAAACTCACTATAAAGTCTTCAGGTAAAACTACCTTCATTTTTAAATTTTTGCTAACTTTTATAATAACCGTTTGAAGAGAGACAAAGTCTGACAAAGCAAAAGTGAAGTGGATTAAATCATTCGTTTCTGGACAATCCTGGTTAAATGATATCAACATCAACCTCTGACTTGGCAATGAATCAACATTTTACAAGACAGTGCTCTACGACAGAGGAGAGAACGAGAGAACGTAAAAAAGAGATGGGTATCTGACCTGTACTTGCCTCAATTCAATCCATCTTTTTAAAAAAAGCCTGTGAACTTTACCAGTATGAATTAGAGGGGAGGAGAGAATTTTGGGGGGGGGGTATAAAATGCAAACAGTAGGCAGATACCAAACCTAAGAAGCACCTTCTTTGGGTTAGGAAGAATGGCAGGTGTTTTAAATTCTTTCATTTAGGCACTTCACAGATGGAAGGTTGAAGATGAAGAGAATCATTCAGGGCATGTGGGTGTGACGCCATTGACACTTCAGTTCCATGAGGAAAGAGATTTTGTTTTTCCCGGTTCCTTCCCCAACACCCATGCCTGTCCCTGCACACGGCAAGAGCTCAGAAAGTAGCTGTTGACAAGGAGCAAATGCCGGCAGTGAGCTCGCAAAGGCACAGGGGGAAGAAGGCTGAGCACAGCCTGCTCCTGTTGCGAGCAGGACAATTTTATCTCAGGCATCAGGGAAAAAGAGCAAAAGTCCAAAGAAGATAAGAATAAATCAGGTTTGAGAAAAGAGAATTTGAGCATTTAAATAAACACAAAAGAAATGAGAGCTTCATCTGAAGAGATGACAGAGACTTCCAAAAATAAAGGACTGAAGACCAGAATGGCGATCACGCCCAGTGAGAAGAAAGCAATTGGCCACACAGTTATTTCACGGAGTCCCGCTAGTACAGTAAGAAGATACTTGTAAATGTATACGTCTTCTTGGTCAAGACATGTCTAACCTGTTTCTGCTGCCACCTCAACCACCATCTCCAAATACAGGGTCTCCTTCCCAGGGAAGGTCAGAATATTCTCAAGCTCTGCAATCTTGTGATTACAGAGTTCAAGTAAGTAGAAGGAACCTTAGAAATCCTTCAGTCCAACACTCATATGAATAAATGAAACTCAGAGAGGTTAAGAACTTACCCAAGGTCACAGAGCTGGCTATTAATAAAATCAGGGCCACCTCCGCGTACTCTGCGCCGTTGCCCCAGACACCTTTCAGGGTCAAACACCTTCAATGTCCACATTCCTTCTCTGTGAAGAGCAGGGAATACCCTTCCTGGGAGCTCTGGGAGGGTGGAGGCTGGGAAGAGCACAGAGCTTGTTCGCTGTCCTGGCACGCACGTTACTTTCCTCCCATGTGTTCCCCATTCCACCTCCCTACCACAACCCTCTTCTGAAATATTCAAGAACTGTTAGCTGCCTGAAAGCTCCTTGAAGCCTCCAGAGAGAAGAACCGATACAAATCCAAATAAATGAATTCCATCGCAAATGGGAGGGCCCTGTGCTGGGGAACTGGGCACTGCACGCAGCTTACTCATCCGAGTCAACTGCATCACGACGACATCTGTCTGCCCGTGGAATTTCAAAACATTCAACGCTTTCAATCAGAACTGTACGAAATGACAAAGTCAAGTGATTACGTGTGTGTGGCTAGATGAACATCTGGTGGAAATGAGGACTGTGAGCAGAATTTGGAGAACCATATACCTTCACATGCCCATGTTTTTTTCTCTAACCTGGCTCAAACCTAGAGAGTCATTGGCTGCATTAAGTACCCAAAGCAATACATGCAAAGAAAAAAAAAAGAAATAGACATTAAAATATAATTTGTCCTTGGGTTTCATAATAGCAGCTGTTAAAGGAATGAACTCATTGCAAAATACATAAATGTAGATGAATTTTGTGGCCATCCTAGTACATGGTAAATTAAAAATATTTTTCCTAAGAAAATCTGCATATAAAAATAGTACTAAGAACTTTCAAGGGTTATTTTACCTTTCATAACCCACCTACTTCTTAATGTAACATATTTTCACTACTGAAAATCAGCTCCTTTCCTAATTGAGTTTTTGGCTAGGGTGGCTTGTTTATTTTTATTGAGAGTATATGACATGTGTATATTTCAAAATTTTGGTTTAGATGGGAAAATTAGATATAATATGTTCAGAAAGTATGAAAAGATCAGGGCCTAAAATATTTAAAGTATTTAAAATCTTAAAAATATAAAAATATTAATATAATTTTCCTGTTTAATGACAGTTTATGTCTGAGCCTATATTATTTGCCAACTTTCCATACTCAAGAGGTAATTGAAAATCCAGAAAGAAACAAGAGACCTCTGATGAATCAAAACAGTCTACAAATTATAGGTACATTATTTATAAAAGCCCTTTAGGTCTTTGCTTAGAAACTAATTGCTCTTTTTTATACATAATTCTTCCATCAATACTAGTTACACAAGATACAAACCCTAACACAGCTAATTAGAAGTGAGCAACTTCTAATTAAAAAGGAAAATAAGCTAGAAAGCCCAAATGAATATAGTCCATCTGCAATGGACAAGACATATAATTCACAGTATAAAGAGCAGCACGAGCATTTTTATATTAACAAGGACCCCAAGGAGGGAGAGCTGAGCAAGTAAAGAGACATGGTCTAGAAAACAGAGGTGACAGGGTTGCTCTGCAGTCTGGGGACATTCAGTGCAGAGGACAGAACCCCCAGAGCCGCCTACACCTGAGACAGGGTTCTTATAGAGAGGTGCTTGGAGGTAAGCCTCGGGGAGGTCAAAGCAGCTGGGAGGTCTTGGAGAACAGTGCCCACTGAGTTGTGGGTGCTGACGAGTGAATGGGCAGTGACAGAAATAGGCGATACTGTGAGGTCAAGGAGAGCTTTATTTAGGATGTAGGAAACTTGAGTATGTTTTCAACATGAGGAAGAAGAGCCAGGAGAAAGGCAGAAATTGGAAAGTAAGAGAAAGGGAGGACGACTGTGTGGGCAGAGAAGGGAAGGATGGCAGGAAAAGCACAGAGGGTCAGATCAGCCTTGGGAGAACACCTCTACCCCCGAGAAGCCGTCTTCAAGTCCCCGTCTGACCTGGTTCCTCCCAGCCTGCTGGCTCCACACGTAGAGCAGTGCTACTCGAAGTCGGGCCTCGGACCGCAGGCTCCAGTTCACCTGGGGGTTGGGATGTTGATTTCTGGCCCTACCCAGATCTACTGAATTAGAATCTGCACTTTAATAAGATTGCACGTGATGCCTCGAAAGTTTGAGAAGCCCTGGTTTAAAGCGGTGGTTATAAATGACGTCAGACATATCTGGGTTCAAATCCAGTTCTACGGTGACCCCACGGCATGGGCCCTTTAAAAGGCTTCTCTAAGCTTCAGTTTTGTCCCCTGTGGAATGGGAATAATGCTATTTCTCAGGGGCCAGAGTAAAAATCAAGAAGACAATGTAGGTAAATGGCATGGCATTAAGCTTGGCATTCAGTAATAATGGATGGCATGTTATTATTGTTCACCCCTTCCAGCCTACTGTATAACAGCTCTGTCATGTCTGTGTCTGAACCCGTGCAGGAACGAGTACACCAGGGACAGGGAACACACTTCAGTTGTGTTCATTCCCAGGCATTGGATCCAGGGACCTACACACAGGTGGGCAGTACTGACGGGAAGCACTCAACCTGCTGAAATGAATCCCGTGCTGCAACATGAGTAAATCAACAATCCCAAAGCAAGTAGTTAAGCTCTTTCTTTGACTATACTGACACAAAAGCCAATTAGAAATAGGCTATGGACTTGCCTGAGATTAAAGGATCAACTTTCAGAAGAGAATAATCAAGTTATGAGGCAAGAATACATTTCTCTTTCAAACCTCCCATGACAGGGAGGGCCACAAGCAAGTGAGACGGGCTCTCTCCGAACAGACATCAAGGTGCTAGCCTTCCCCTCCGAGGTCAGCAGTGCAAAGCACTCTGAGATGTTTCACCCAAAGGATAAAGCTGAATGCTTGGGAAAAGTACATGAGTCATATCACCCTGCTAGATGAGTTCCTCCACTTTTGGCAAGGCTCCAATAATGAAGTGGCTGACTTCATCGAATGTACCTTAATTTCCTGTGTTGGCAAAAGCACTCATCTATAAACCCCATCAGGCTTGTAACAGTAAGACAAATGTTTCTGCTTGCATTATTAGATATGGGGGAAAACATAACTCATAACACAGAACACCCACTTCTGTAGTAAATAATATATAAAACTGGAAAAGCATGTTATGGAATACAGTTAAAGTTTGATATGGACAATCTGCAAGTCATTCCAGCCCAATTCGACTCAACTCCCATCTACAGAGCACCCACTGGACAGTGGGCACTGGGCTAGATCTGGGGGCTGCAAAAGGGCTGGGACCCAGTGCCCCTTTGGCACCCCCTGCAGCAGAAGGGAGCACCAGGACACAGTGTCAGGGCCGTGGAGCCCAGAGGCAGGAGGTCAGAGGAAGCTTCTGGGAAGATTTCATCTGTTATGAGCTCTGGGCAAGCAAGAGAAGGCACAGCACTTCAGGGAGGAGTGCCAGCAACAACAGTGGCATCAAAGACCCTGACAGGGAAGCCAAGGAGTTGAGCTTCAGCCTTTAATCAGTGGGGAACCACAAGAGGTTGGCTTTTGCAGAGCAACATGCTCAGATCTTTGTGTAGGAAAGTCATTCTGAGGGTGGACTGGGCAGCAGAGAGCCTGGGGGCAAAAAAATAAAAAAACCCAATTAAGGGCAATGCAGTCATCTGGGTAAGAGACAAGAAGGCTCAGGAGGAGGTGGCTGGCAGAAGCATCACTCAGGGATAGACTTAGTGGCCCTGGTGACCAATAGAGAGAGGAGTCAAGGTGACGGCATAGCTCCTGGTTCGGTGACAAAACCATGCAGAGCAAAACCATGCTCCTGGTCACGGGGAGACCCCTGAGATGTGTGCATTAGTGTCGCACTGCAGGGAGTGTCCAGAAAGCCCAGGAGTACCTGGAGTGAGGAGATGACTTCCTTTGCATCTCAATAATAAACAAGTCCCCTGGTGGCTCATCCCCTCAGCTCTCTGTGAACCCCTGACCCGAACAATGCCTTTTCTTTGGATACCATCCCTCAAATGTAGAATTTTTAATGACCCCAGGTATTGCCAAAGATATTCGTTCTGATCGAAATGCAAAATCTTCCAGAGGTGAGGTTACCAAGAAACAGTGTGTCTCCAAGGACAAGCAAAGATATCTGGCTTTGCTGAACGAAGTAATGTCAGCTGAGTGCTTTAACCAAATTTCCCTGTGACAGTTGTGCGCCTGGCACCAGTTAGACGGATATTCAAAATGGCTTTTCCTGAGGGCTCTCTCTGCCAGTCTGTCTTACCTCCTCTCCTCTTCAGAGGAGTGACAAGGACCCTCCACTCTTGTCAGCCCACCCAGCTGCCTGGCTCCTCAAGAGCTCTCCAGGTTTGGTGAGCAGAGGCAGCCGGATACGCCCAGCCCACTGCTGCTTCCCCTGGGTTGGAAGAGGACATCTATACCTTACAGTTTTTCTCAGCAGGGGATCCCACCAGCATTTTGGCCAGGGCAATGCTTTGTCTTACGTGACTGTCCCACATCGCAGGGAGCTTACAATCTTTAACTACACTCCCCCAGGTGCCAGCCCTCATTATTGTTGTGAAAACCAGAAACACCCCCAAATGCTTGCCAGAGTTATGGCGCCACCTCAGGCCGAGAATGGCAGCAGGATTCACCACTGAAGCTCATTTCTGTAAATGTTCCGTTTTTCTACCTGATAGAAATAATTGCTGCTCCTCCTGGCCCATCCGATTTAGTGTAAAGAAATAAACTTTTTCTTTCTTTTTTTAAAGGAGAGATATGTCGAACAAACCATAAATCTCCTAGGTCCACTGCTATTTTTTAGCAGAATCAAATCACCAAACTAAATTACAAAGAGACCACAGCTATCTCTAGGGCTTAAAAAGCATTTTTTTTTTATAGTTTAGAAATGAAATACAGTTCAAAATTTAGAAAGTAAACTGAGATTTTTAAAAATGCATTCTGGAACATCGGAGGTTTTATAAACCAAGCCTGAAGAACCGGAACAAAGAAGGTGAAGAATGCTCAAAACAAAGACCATACAAAAGGCTCCCTGGGTGTTGGTATTTCCAGATGTATTAATAATAGGAACGAAGTAACGCTTGCCTTTCTGACCTCCACCCCCACACTTGTCATCATTGAAATACTTTGTATTGTGGACACACTTTTCATTCCAAGGCTTCAAGGGCTAACGTGTAGACAGAATGTAGTTACTAAGTCATATTAACCAAATGGTTAGTATAAACTTCTCAGTACTATAAAGTAAGTTCTTTTCTTTTTAAGGAAAAAAAATTCAATCATTCCAAAACCCAACACCATGCCCTACGGTGCCTCGGGGAGCACCTTCAGTGGCCAGCTTGCCCTGACAGGGCACTGCGCTGCCTGACGTCCACTGAGCCCAGGGAGCATGCTCAGGCACACGGCATGGAAAAGCAACTGCACTTAGACTTAGAGAAAGATTTTTCACTTACTTCAGATTTGTGTATAATCCTTGTTCCTCTACGTTAAAAGGGGGGGAAGTCAAACTGTACTTCCTTATTTTTCTAATTAAAAAATAAACAAAGCAAAACACGGTATATCCTTGAATCCGGCTTTGGGCGTCCTCAAGAATTTTCTTTGTGTCTCCTCCTGTCAATGAATACTACTTTCAAATTCTAAACAAAAAGTAATAGGAAAAGTTAGGCCAAGAAACACTATACAAAATCAATCACAACACAAACCAGGCAAGTGCATCTATTCGAAGTGATGATTCAGAACAGGATAAATTTAGAACGGTGCTCTCCACGAGGCGTGTGGGTGCCAACTGCAGTAGATAGGTGAAGGCTACATCCCCAAAGTTTCTCTGAAAAAAGGTCGCCAAAATGCTATTAAAAAGAGTCTTCTTTTGGAAGCTGTCAGTCTCCCGGTGTCCCTGATGCTGAACTTCCCCAATCTGGCCTCGGCGTGGCCATCCATTACTGGGTAAATCCACGTGAAACCTGAGGACACTTCAGCCTGGAAGGACGCGGGCAGAAGCAGTGGGGCTGCTCACAGGGGACGGGCCTTTTATGGCCTGAACTAGAGAGTCCTGATCCCAGCTCATCTACCAAAATAGCTCTTGGAACTCAGAGGAGCCCATCAGCTGTTGCAACAGGCCTGACCAGCAGCTACCTCAAATGCAATGAGTTTGTTCACATTGTCTTTCAGCTTCTTACACAGAGAAATAAAAAATGCAGCCTCGGTCTATTGAACAGGTTAACAACAGTGCAGAATGGAGTGGGCACATGTTTCTCTAAATCTAGTTTCTGGGTTAAAAAAAAAACCCAACATTGATAAAGTTCAGAAGCTGAACACTCAAAAAGTAACATACATATATATAAATATATGAAATAGTGTGTCGAGTGGCACAGGTCTAGTTACAAGTTTATAACTGTGTAGACAACTGTGGGCTTCTTCCCATTTTCAATAATGGTAGAAAATGAGTCATCAGAAGAAAGAATTGTATTGGAAGTACTTCCTCAAAAACAATACAAATATTTTTTCTTAAAACCCAAGACAATGCTCCAAATTGGCAAGAACTATCCTCAGATGGATCTCAGGTGGCTCAACTCAAAAACCAGAAGAACCTTAACCAGTTAACCTTAACTAAAAACCAACAAATGAACAAAAATACTACAGAAGCAAACAAACAAAAAAACATACCAAGCAAACCACTTCTGAAAAAGCTATTAGCATTTTTTAGATATTAAAATGAAATTACCACCCTGCTTACAAAAATACTCACAACGGTAGGTGTCCTTGTTGTTAAGAAGAATGAGAGAAGGTCTCAGTCGTTCATCCTGACTTCGGTACACACCACCGAGTCAGAACTCCTGGGCTGCACCCAAAACCGTGCTGCATGCCACGAGGCCTGGATGGCGTGCCTCCGAGTGTCCCTTCTCAGACCACCAGCTGCAGCAGCCAGCAGATGCCTCCCAAAGCGGGATCTGGAGTCCTGTCATTAATTAACCCTGCAGGACAACGCTCCCCACCCCCTAAACAGACAGGACGGGGGCCAAGTGAAAAGATGGAGACACCCTGGACAGCTGTAATGATTAAACACCAGGCTATTTTGTGCAAGGGGTACGAGGAACTTGTCCCAGCCAAATTTCTTACCCATTTCAAGATGATGAATAGAACGTCAGAGCGTGACTTCTGCTTCCTAATCTTCTTCCCGGCCTCATCTTATTTTCCCTTTGACCAATTTTGCCTTTCATCAATTTTTAATTTTATTTTGTTTTATTTTATATATTTATAGCAGCTGATTAAAATTCCTCCTGGAGCAAAGCAGCATAAAGATAAATCAAAATTTATGTAGAGCAGTTGACTACAGGGTCTTTTAAGAAAAGACCGGTGGAGAAACACCTAACTTGTCGATGCCGGAGAGTTGTGGCTCACTGGCCTAGGTCAGCGCATTGCAGTCTAACAGAACAATTCTTCTCAGATGTCTATTTTACATGCCCTTTTTGACTCTGTTCACATCCCAGTTAACTCTCCTGTGCGACCTGTTTAAGTATGTTCTTCAATTTTTCTGCGATCTGCCAAACTCTGGAAACTCCTGTCACACACACTTCTTTCCGAAAAACAACAGTGATCAGCCCTGATGCCCACGAGAGTAGATTTCATGATATCCCCATGAAGAACAGGAAAAATCATATACTATGAATTAAAATTAAAATGAGAACTAGACTTAGACTAAACTTAGAAATTTTTAAAATGTTTGATAAATAACTATTTCTCATTTGCTATTATTCAATAATAGTATTGTAACAACATGGAAATCTACTATTCTTTCTAGTAACTGTTCAGTATATCTGCTTTATTATGCATTTTAATCTAGATTTCATGAGGGAATCCAGGAACCATATATTTTTATGATATTTGTTTCTAAGAGAAACTACATTCATATCCCTATAACTCCTATTTCATAACAACAATGAACGCGTGGAAACCAAAACTGAAAACACAATACCATTTACAATCATTGCAAAGGAAACAAAATATTTAGATACGCACTTATACAGGATCTGTATGTTGTAAATTACATAATGCTGATAAAAGACATCAAAGAAGAACCAACTAAAAAAATAGACATATACTGTGGTCATGTATTGGAAGAGTCAACATGATAAGGATGTCAGTCCTCCCCCAAACTATCTATATTTAATGCAACCCTATGGACCTCCCAGCAAGATTTTGGTAGATTTAGACACGCCTATTAAAAAATGCATATGCAGAGGCACAGGCCTTAGAATAGCTAAAACAATCTTGAAAAAGAGGAATAAGGTGAGAGTAATTAGTCTATCCATATTTAGGTCTCCTGTGTAGCTATAATGATAGATTAGAAAAGCCAGAAATAGACCAACACAAATACAGCAAATATATTTTTGACAAAAGGTGCCTTTTCAACAGTTAGAACTGGAGCAATTGGACATCCATTGGCAAAAAAAAAAACAACATGAATAACCTTGACCCGAACCTCACAGCTTTTACAAAAATTAACCAAGGGTCATGAAATTAAATGTAAAATGTAAAACTTTAGGAAAAAATAGAAGAAAATGGAAAACTTGTACTTCGCGAAAGACTCTGTTAAGAGTATGAAAAGACATGCTACAGAGTAGGAGAAAATCATGCAAATTGCAAATCTAGAATATTGAAGAACTCTCAATATTCAACAGCAAAAAGCACAAACAGTTCAATTTGAAAATAGGCAAAAGATGTGAAGAGACAATTCACTAAAGAAGATACACAGATGGCAAATAAGTACACAAAGACATTCAGCATCATTAGCCATTAGAGAAATGAAAATTAAAACCACAACGAGACATCCCTACCCACCTATCAGAATGGCAAAAAGTAAACAATAGCGACAACACCAGATTCTGGGAAGGGTCACCCACACACTTGGCTGGTGGGAACGTAAAAGGCAGAGCTACTCTCGGGACCAGTTTGGCAGTTCCCTAGAAAGCTAAACATGCCAAACCAAACTAGCAAATGACTCAGCAATTGCACTCCGGATATTTTTTCCAAAGAAATGAAAGCTTATTTTCATACAAAAACCTGAATACAAAGTTTACAGTGGTTTTATTCGTAATAGACCAAACCTGGAAACAACTCAGATGTCCTTCAACAGATGAATGGTCAAACAAACAGTGGTATCTCCATGCCATGGAATAATATGAAACAAACTTTAACACACACGTCGACCTGCGTGAATACCCACGGAATTATGCTGAGTGAAAGAAAGCCAATCCCAATAGGCTAGACGCTGTATGATTCCATTTATACAACATTCCCCAACCAAACAACAACACTGTAGAACTGGAGAACGTATCTGTGGTGATCAGAGGTTGGATGGGGGTGAAGTGGCTGTCAAGGGCACCAGGAGGCACCTTTGTTCTAGATCTCTCCCACTGTTCCACTGACCGCACCAATGCCAATATCCTTGTAATGGTATCGGTTTATCATTTCACAAGGTGGTACCATGTGGGCGGGGATGGGTCAAAGGTACACAGGCAGTCTCTGTATTATTAATTCTTACAACTGCATTTGAATCTACAATTATCTCAAAATTAAAAGTTTAAACATTAAAGAAAAAACTACTTCAAATGAAACTTCCAAATGCAACCCATTTGTAAATGGGCTACTTAACTGTAATTGTACCTTAACTAAATCTAAGTAAATTTTCGTGTCATTGGTGCCATCTTAAGAAATTCAAATTGGAAATGTTTCTACAAGAAAGTCATTGATCTAAAGTAAAATATTTGATACACAATTAGAAATGACAGCATTATTTTCCAACTAAAAATGTCTGTTTGGCAGGTGTAATGGGTACTTAAAAGAGCACCTTTAACACCCAGGGTGTCTCCTGTAACAGAGCAAGGCTCCTCCACCCGGTGTTCAGAGGTCCGGTCCACTGGCCAAGACGATGAATTTTCAAAACCCGACACACACTTGAGAGATACCAAGAAAACAGCTCTTTAAAACAGTGGGGGGTGCTGGGCCAGCTCAAATATAATGCTACCATAAATAGTACAGAAAACAAGTTTTTGAACTCTGGAGTTCTGGAGTCTTACAGGTGTTATACTTGAACATAAAAAGACAAGGTAAAAGTTTGGCTTTCCGAGTGGTAGGAGGGACCAACTGCAATGTTTCAGTGCTTATATCCTCTCAGAGTCCATAAAACCCAGATCCAAACACTAACCTGTCCCTCCTGAGGGCCAAACTCATGCACACTGGACTTGCCTCCTAGAAAGGATTAGCTCTAGGAACGCCAGGGAGCGCACAGAGGGTGCTCCGCTCCCTCTCACATCACCGGAGGACGGGCAGCCGAGCAGCAAGAACCTGCTCCGACCTCCCTCATCCCACCCCACAAGCTCCTCAAGCCCACTTCCCCCTGCAAGCACTTGCCTGCCTTGTGTCTCTTTTTTTTTAAATTGAATTTATTAAGGTGGCATGGTTAATAAAATTATACAGGTTTTGGGGTGTACAAGTCTATAATACAACATCTGTATATTGTATGTATTTACTACCGCAAGTCAAGGCTCCTTCCATCAACATTTGTCCCCCCTTCACCCTCTTCTACCTCCCTCAACCTCCCTTTCCTCTTTGGTAATCACCGTGCTGTTGTCTGTGTCTGTGATTTTTTGTTTGTTTTTGTTTAATCCCTTCATCCCTTGACCTTTTTCACCCAACCCCCCAACACCCCTCCCCTCTGACAGCTGTCAGGCTATTCTCTGTATCTATGAGTCTATTTCTATTTTGTTTATTAGTTTATTGTGTTCATTAGATTTCACATATGCATGAGATCATATGGCTTTTGTCTGATGGCTTATTTCACTGGCTTATTTCACTACTTTGTTAGTTTATTTTATTCATTAGATTCCACATATACATGAGATCATATGGTATTTGTCTTTCTCTGACTGGCCTATTTCACTTAGCCTAATACTTTCCAGGTCCATCTGTGCTGTTGCAAAAGGTAAGATTTCCCTCTTTTTTAGGGCTGAGTAGTATTCTGTTGTGTAAACATACTACCACTTTTTATCAGTATTCATCTCCCACAACTACAATTTTCCCTCTCCCAGGCCTCTTTTGCTCCCCTATCAGTTTTCCAATTTGTTTCCAGCTCCCTCACACCCAGAAACTGCTGCCCACTGCAACAGGCTCTCTCTGTGGACTTGGCCTCTCCAAGGCATCGGATCCTCTCAGACTACTTCCAACTTCATGGAACATGCTCTTTTGAAATACTGCTTTGTCTCTCCCCAAGCCTTGCTGACCCCCCCATCCTCAGTTGGCTCCTGGCCCCTCCTTCCCTTCCTCTCCCTCAAATGTCTATTTCCCAGGACCCTGACCCTTGGCCGTCACTCTCTCATCCCACCTCTCCCAGAGTGAGTTCCACCACACCTAAGGCAGGATTCAGGATGGTGGTCATTCCCTGGGGTTCAGAACACTAGATATATCACAGCAACATGCAACTCGAGACAAAAAATGTGACATTTGTCCTCTCGCATTATGACATGTGTCCCTGTTTACCTGAGTGACCACAGTCTCACTCGGGCTCGTCACTCCCGTCCCAGCCATCACCCAGTCTTGCTGCCTGAAGCACAGGCTTCCCCACTACTTCCACTTTCCCATAATGCTCTCATTGCCTCTTGTCAGAACTCTTGTCAGAGCCTCCGACTGCCCCCTGAACCTCTGACACCTCCCCAAACCCACTCTCTCCACTGCCTGCAGAATGCCTTGCACCCAGCCCAACCAGGCACATCACTCCCAGCCCGAACCTCAGCACAGGCTCTGGCCGCAGTTCCCCATGAGGGCCTGGTGGCTGAGGGCTGGGCAGCCAGTCACTGCTCAGTGATAAAGCTGCTGGACAAACTCTCCAAATTAAATGCGCTTGGAGCATAAATGTAAGAATGTTCTTTTAAAAGAGTCACTTTCATCCTCTTGCATTTAGAGATTCAGTGGCAGAAAAAAGGGTTGAGTGACACCTAACCCAGAGATTATCTCCTACGGACCAAGATCTGCTGAGTGCCTTTTACAGGAGAGATGCCAATAGTTGTGATGTCACAAGGAATTCTAATGCCTTGCTTCATTACAAACGCCCCATGTGGATACACCCAGGAGTGTGTGACATAGGAGGAGAGCACCCAGCATACATGTCCTGGTGAGAAACAGAGCTGAGAATGCCTGACCTACTGGAGATGCCAAAGTCCCTGGCCTCTGTGACTGAGGGCCTGCCTATCTCTTCAAGCCGCATACCCCACCAATCCTGCCCCCAGCAAGTGACCATGAGAAACCACAGTGACCATGGTTGCTATATGCCAGTGTGCTCTTCCCTCCCTTCTCATTTAGAAATCCCCTAATCCAGGGGTCCCCAACCCCCAGGCCATGGACTGGTACCAGTCCGTGGCCTATTAGGAACCAGGCCACACAGCAGGAGGTGAGCCGCAGGTAAAGTTTTGCTCAGATTACCGGCTGAGCGCCTCCTGTCTCCTGAATACCCCCTTCCCCCTCCGTGGAAAAACTGTCTTCCATGAAACTGGTCCCTGATGCCAAAAAGGTGGGGGACCACTGCTAATCATTCTTTATGACTCAGTTGACATTATTTTTCCTATAAATCCTTTCCTGATATGGTCTATGATTTCCAACCTTTATTCTCTTAGCGTCCAGAAGCCAGGGACTCCATCATATCTCTGTATCCACCCAACCTATCAACCAATGTCTGCCACTCAGTAAAGGTCACGAATGTTTGTATATGAAAACCGAAAACTGGAATCAAAATAGCTTGCAGCTTGTTCTTTTTTTTTATTTTAATTTAGCAACAAAATTCTCTCTTTTTTTCAGGTTTGATGAATCAATACTTAATACCCCTCTGAAGTTGGAGAGTCACACACTGGTTCTTCAGCTTATAGGCAGAAAATAAAATAGATATAGCCAGCTTGGGTGCTTCTGGGCACCAGCCTCACTGCTCACCTTTCTCGTGTAGAGCACCTGTTTTGGATGAAGGCTGATGTCCAAGCACTGGCCAGCACCGTCCGTGCGGGGAGCCAAAGACAAAAACACTCTCTGTCTCGCTGCTTCTGCCTTCTGAAAAGTTCTGCTTTCTAAATGGCAATGGACTTGAGCAATCATTAGGAGTATTTTTTAAGCTGCTCATTTCCAGAGGATGAAAAGACCTGGCAACCAGGACCTGTACACATTATGTCCTAATTTCTGCTACGACAGGACAAGACTTGGAATCATTTCATTTCATCCTTTTTTCTTTTCCCATAACTTGCAATTGTGACATCTCTAAGTAAAGACAGGGACACGCCTTAGTCTCCTCACACATACACTTGATACACCACTCTGAGCCTTCTGCACCATGGACAAATAATTTTGTTTCTGGGTAGATTTTTGAAAAACCAAAAAAGGGGAGGATATTATTTTTGGTTAACATTATTTTTCAACCAACAAATCTCCCTCTCCCAGATAATCTAAATCAAACAAGCAATGAGTCTGTCTCTCTCTGTGTCTCTCTCAAAGCTTATGAAGAACTTCACTGGCTTTGGATGACAATCTTTCAAGCCCCAAGGTCATGTGTAGGTCACTGGCTTAAACAACAGATGAGCAAGCCAACTCTTTTCTCCCAGGCTGCTGCTTCAAGAACATGGGTGTGTAGCAACGCTCAGCATGAACAGAACTGCTGGCCTCACGGTCAAAATGAAATGTGAGTTTGCCAAGGGGGAGCCTGGACTGTGTTTATGAGTCCTGGCTCCAGGGATCCAGTCTCTCGCACAGCTGGACCAACATCACATTCCTGGACACCAGACTCAGAGTCTTGAGAGTAATCAGAGATGTATAAAGAATGACATGATCCATTTAGGCCACTATATATCTAAAAATATGGGATTTCTGTCAATTTGTCACATGGCAGAATCACAGGGGTTCTCAAGTGGGAACATGACTTTAAAGTGATGCAGCTGGTGGCGTGAGGGCCTCCTACCCCACAGAACACTCTGGAGGCTCTTTCCTTTCCCTGCTGTTGTTGACACAGAGCTTTGCACCATAAGTAGTTTCTTTTGCTGATCCCAAACACCGAGAGGGAATGGAATATTCTTACTCCTGAATGGAAAACACAAAGAACCTCTGTTTGTTCTTCAAGAGTGTGTGAACAGGCAAGTATCTGCACCATGTCATCAAGGAGAACCAGGAGCAATATCCAGACCTCAGACGGGCATGGGAACAGGGAGGGCCTGGGCAGCTTCCTCTGCAGCCGTGTTCCCAGCCCCCACCAACCAAGACACCCCACTCACCTAGGGTTGGAGGCACGGTGCATGCACTCTCCTGCTCAATGTGGGTCCCCTTGTGAAATTCATTCTCATTTTCCTCCAGAAACAGAATTATAAGTGAGGGCTGCACACTTGAGCCAACCCACGAAAGCCTGATAAACCTGTAATAATGTGGGCCACAGTACCAGTAATTTACAAAATGGAACCACTACGTGTTATAGCTTAAAATGTACTTGTGGCTCCAACTGGGGTTCCTGAAACACAGCTTCCTGGCGGCACAGTTGGTGACTTCCTACCCGAAGGTTTAGGCAGTGACTCTTGTTTTGGGGCAGGGGCTACAAGACTGAGGAGAAGGGCACTGTCTGAAGGCCAAAGCGTGGAGAATGAGGCGGGGGAGGAGTCAACCGAGGGGCAGAGGGAGCGCGGTGTGAGGGAAGGGGGCTGAGTCCAGCAGGGTGAGTAATTTCTGGGGTAGGTGGAAGACACTAAGAACTAAAAAGTTGAAGAGAAAATAAGGGGAAGATACAGGAATCAACTAATTAAGTTTAGCTTTATGAAATACTTATTTCATTTTCTCATATTTCTCATTTAGCTGCATCAAGTAAAAACTTGATTTTAGTCTAGAGACCAAGAATTCTGTATTAAGATTAAGATTTCCAGAGTCCCATCCAGTTCTAGACAACTGAGATTCTGTGATTCCAGGGCAAAGTGCTGCAGTCTCACATTCACGAAGGAAACATGGAGAGAACTAGCAGAAAGAAAAGAAAGGAGAGAAGAAAGACAGGAAGGGGATCCAAGGAGAGAGAAAGTATGTTAACACAAGGCATTCTGGACTGAGAATTATTGGATAGTAGGATAGTAAACAAAGACGAAAACGCTTGGTCCAACACAGATTCAGTCTTTTAACAGATAAATCCTTCAAAGGCCCTGACGTTATCTCATGGACTCATGATACCATGTTATCAGCATGTATGAAGAAATCTGTTCAGGGGAATCTATGGAAACTATAAAGCCAGTGGACAGTGTACATTGTGTCAGAGGAAAGACAGGAAATAAATAGGCAAACACCCCTCAAACTACCACACTTAGTTCTTCCTGCTACTCCCGACTCTGCCCGGGGCTTTCTCCAGCCCAGGTTCCTACCACAGTGCCACCACCCACTCCCCTGAAGGGAGTTCCAGGAGAGCAGGGATTGCGTCTGTTTTGTAGATGTTTGTTAAACTCCAGTGCTCAGAATCGTGCTTAGGACATAGAAGTGCTCAATTAGTATTTGTTGAAAGAACAGAATGAATAATACATAGTTTAGAGGAAGAGAGCCAGAACACAGAGGTTCTTCAAAGGCTCCTTGACCTCTCTCTGCTCCCACCACCCTGCAATTTATGATCACAGGCCCTGCTGGCTTCAGGGAGACCGTCCCACAGCCCGAATCATTTCACTTCCTTCCCAGGTACCTCTTCGGGGAAGATTTCCCCATTACGCAGTGCCCGATTTCAGTGCAGGACTCCCTTGCACGTCTCTCACGCGTGCTGACCTAGACACGGCCTCGCTTAGGTGAGTACACTGCACCTGGGCCAGGTGCATGCAGAGGCCCTGCCTGCAGCCTCTGAGGTGAACCAGCTGAAGGCAAGATCACAGCAGGCCAGCCCTAAATGTTTTCTGACGATGGCCAAGTGGGCAAGGTCAGTCCTTTTTGCCCAGAAACATGACACTGCTCTCTATACCAACAAGTATTAATTCAAATCCCTGGTGCACAGTCAGGATATGAGAATTAAAGTAATCTAATCTTGCAGTGGAAGAAGTATGAATCACCATTACACAGTATGACACGGAGCAGAATGATTAATCAATCCCATGCAGCCCCGAGGTTAGAGTCCATGGTGATGGCTCCTGTGGGCCACAAACCCAATGGGGGCGCCCACCAGCCAGCCCCGGAGAAGTCAGCCTCCCAGGGGACAGGAAGCAAGGAGCAGCGATGCTGTGTCCTCAGGGCCACACTTCAAGACTGCTCATCCTGAGGGAAACTCTGTGACTGAGGGAGGAGAGGAGGGGGAGTTTGGGGCTAAAAAATGTTGCCTCTTCTATGTTCTGGCTGGTGGAAAGGGCTTTAGCTCTGAAGCTTACTCCTAAGTAGGAACTCTGCAATCATAACATCGCAGAAATTGACGAGAAACCCCAATTCTCTCCAGGGGAAAACAACAGAATGTGCACAGGACAAGCAGGACAATGAAAAACAAATCCAGTCAGAATGCTCTCCTAACCACATCACAGTAACATCCAGCTCTAAAGGGAGGTCTTAGCCTTTGCCTGCAACTTTCAAAAAGACCACCGAAGCTCCCCATCAGGAAACCACAGCCCCAGCGCACTTGGGGAGGCTGGTCAGGGCGCCCGCAGCCCTGGACCAGCCCTTGGCTTTTTTTCCATTTTCTTTTGCACAGCTGTGTTCAATTTTCTGTCCTTAGGGTTTTTAAAGGAACATTTATTCTAGGGCCAGGAGTCTCAAGTTTTATAGTTATACAACGCCCTCTCCCAGAGCCAAAGAATGTTTGAAAAGCCTAAACCCGGCAAAGAGAATTAGTAAAAGTAGCCAAATGAAAGTGAAAAGTTAAGACTTGTTCCAATTCATATTCAACCTCTTACTTGATTGTACTGTACCTTCTGTTGCCCTACAGGACGTTTGCTGCCCATTTTTCAAGCAAATACAGGTGTGTGTGCAAGTATGTGAGTGTGTGTGAGAGAGAGAGAGAAAGAGACAGAGAAATTGGGAATAGGTAAGGAATGAAGAATTCTAAAGGTATATTTATACTCTTCCATGGTTTCTGTTTCCCGTTTTATGGTAAATTTTATTATGCATAAGGCCTGTATCTTACATGGAATTTAATAAAAGATCATAAAGAAAGATTCCTTTATGAGTTTTATGTGCTTGCTTTTCCTATTTAGAGAGCTAGATAGTAGATTTTGGTAGTAGCACAGCAGTTTAAAAAAATAAAACAATATTTTTACTTAAAAAGTCAAATTATTGGCACTTTTAGTCGGAATGCTCTACACTAAGCACACTATCAGCATCCCGAAATCATCACCACACGCACACCAAAATGCGCGCATGAGGCCCCAAGCAGCCCATGAAATGCTAACCAAGTCCCTAAGTGCAGCCCGGTGGAGTTACTGCAGAAAAGACCGAAGTCCCATACCCGTCTCTTCTGTTCCTCTCTCTTCACATCACCCCGAGTCCCCACAGCAACCTGCCCAGAGGCTCTGCCTGCACAGGCTCATGGACATCACTTGGACGTTCGTCCCAAACGCTGGCTGCCTGTTTCCTACAGCCCATCGACCTGACAGACAAAGCGAAGCACAAGCTTCAGGGCCTGAGGTCTGTGACAGCGCACACCACCCACGGGACAGGCCTGGCTGCGCCCCAAAACAAACCAGAAGCTTTCTGAGAAACAGAGCAGTCTGCACAGATCCACCCTGAGCAGAAGGAACCCGATCCATCCTCCTTCACGAATGAGCTAAAATGTTGTCAGTAGCACCTGCTCAGCAGTCCAACTCTCAGAGACGATCAGGAGACGCTGACGCTGACCCTGTCTGACCCTGGCTATGACCAGCCTGCTCAGGCTTCTCCCTAACAGCAGTTAGTTGTAAGCAGAGCCGAACAAACCCATCCTCTTTACACACACTTTCCTTCACTCTTTCAATATCAAATTGAACCACAAAGTGTTTTCCTAAAAATGATTAAAAAATAAAATCAAGATATGAACACTTCTCTTTAGCACAGCCCCAGAGGCAAAATAACAGCTTGAGGTTCAAGCGATTCCCCCCATACAACCA
The DNA here is from genome assembly GCA_004027735.1 of Carollia perspicillata. Taxonomy (NCBI): domain Eukaryota; kingdom Metazoa; phylum Chordata; class Mammalia; order Chiroptera; family Phyllostomidae; genus Carollia; species Carollia perspicillata. The sequence continues at coordinate 21,200 of PVKM010014614.1, forward strand.
CACCGATGCTCCCGTGACTGGGCTGGCAGAGGTTAGTGCGATCCCTGCACCCTGGGCGGAGGACAGCTGAAACCGACAGGACTCTGAAGGCAGAGCTTGTTTTTAAGCTGCTGATTTCCCATCTCCTTGTGGATGACAGACAGTCTAGCTTCTAACCAAACAGGACATGCTGCAAATATGGTTTTCTCATAATAATGAATTTAACACCCTATGGATCTGTGCTCTAGAACAAACTAAGATGCTTCTTTCAGAGGAAGAATGTTTTAATGAAGTACTGAAAATGCTTCCCTTACCTACCCCCAACACATGCCCCCTCCATATACAATAAAATGCAACCAAACAACCACCACATAATTTTTTTCAACCCTCCTCCCGCCTGCCACCCTGCTACACACACACACAAAAAATCCTTATAAGGAGCCTTTAACCAGGGCTTGAAAACAAGGATGTTTTCTAATTTTGTGCCAAGCCAGGGCAAAAACAGTAGATTTTAAAAATACTCTTTTATGATAAGCCATTCACATGTCATGTAATAAAGGGTAGAAATTTGAGCTAAAATGCTAAGATGTCACTTTAAAAACATGACTCATCAGAGAGTGCTCATGTGCATGTATGCACGTGCGTACACTCCCCCACCCCACCCTGTAAAAGAAAAACGAACAATGCTTGGCCTCACAAAATGAGCAATCAACAGACACGTGCTCAAAACGTGATCTTTGCCCAAAACATCCAACGGGCTTTAGAGCCTAAGTAGCAGTCCACCGTCTCAAGAGAAAGTAAAGGTGGGCTGTTCCTCGCTCCTCCTCGCTCCAGGACCCCCTCCAGCTGCACTGGTGTCCGAGGAGACGGGAAGCGCCAGCACGGCACGGCTGGACTCGGCTTTATAAAGACTGCCTCCGAAAGCCTGGAATGCCCTTTCTCCTTATTCTGATTTCAAATGAAGAATTTCAAACATTTCCACCTAAACTTCAAAAGAGCATATTAATAAAATACTTTCTACTTTATCACAAAAGCAGATAAAAAGCCATGAGAACAAAGCAAAGAATGAGCCTCTTCACTACCCTCCTGCCCCACCCTCACCTAGAGGTTGGCAGCTCCTCACCGGCAGGATCTAACCCCTAAGAGCTGGCTCCAAGGAAGCGACGCCCTCAAACCCCACTGGCACTCACACTCCGGTGTCTCAGCAGAGCAGGAAAGGGTCCCAGGGCAAGTTTCACCTGCTGCCTCACCACTCTCTCCACTTTAGCCCTCACATACCCTTCAAGCCACTCTGACCTGGGGTGCTGACCTGGTTCTGCGCTACGGAACCACTGTTCTTATCAAAGTCACGAACAACACCTGCCTTGGCAGTCCAAAGGACACTTCTGTTCTCGTGCTGACCTCGAGGTCGCACCCATTCTGTGGAGCCCTCCCTCCTTATCAAGTCCCGGTTCAGTGACCCAGCACGGGCCTGCGTGCCTTTCCCCCAGCTGGCGCTCCTTCTGTGTTCTCTGTGGTTCTCCTCCTCTTGCCACCTCATCCTAAGCCTTGTCCATTCCCATTCCCTCTCCCTCTCTTTCTCTCTTTCCCCACTTTCATCGTTACCTGTGGATTTAGCTATCATCTAAATTTCATCTCCAGTCAGTACTGTCCTTCTGAGTTCCAGGCACATTCAACTCTCTACTTAAAAATCTCCTGTTGTGTATTTCACAGGGACTCAAAGTCAGCATGTCCACAACAGAACTCAGGCTTTTCAAAGCTGTCTCCCCCCATTTAAAAAACAAAATCTCCAAAACCCAAAAGCGATTCCCAGTCTTTCCTCTCCTTAGAAGTTGCCACAGCCGGATTTGGGGGGTCACTGTTGATTCCTCCCTTGTCCTTGCTCCAGTGTCTCCTCTATCACCGCCTGCTGACCGCGGCACCTGCAAAGCACACCCTGTTTTACGTGTACACCAGTTTTATCAACATAATTCACGTGCCACACAATCCATCAATTTAAAGTGTACAATTAAATGTTTTTAATGTATTCATAGAGGTGTATAATCATTAACAAACTGACTTTAGATGTTTCCATCACCCCAGAAGAAGCCATGTACCCATTAGCAGTCACTCTCGATTTCGCCCTAAACACTCCAGTCCAGGCGATCATGAATCCACCTTCTGCCTCGATGGCAGATCTGCCTGCTCTGGAAATTTCACATAACTGGAATCATAAAATATGTGGTCTTTTATCTCCAGCTTCTTTTATTTAGCATGTTTTCAAGATTCATCAATATTGTAGCGTGCATGAGTTCTCCATTCCTTCTATAGCTGAAAAATACCCTATCCTAGGGACATACAACATTTTATTAGTCTGTTCATCAAATGATGGTTACTTGGGTTGTTTCCATTCTTTGATTATTAAAATAGCACTGCTATGAGCAAGTGCTTACGTTTACACTTTCGTACAGATGTAAGTTTTCATTTCTCTTGGGTATGTGTATCTAGGAGTGGATATGCCGGGTCAGAAAGTACCTCTGTGCTTCCCTGTATAAGGAACTGCCGGACTTTTCCAAAGCAGTTTCCTTGGAAAGATCTTGCATTTCCACCAGCAGTGCACGAGAGTTCCAATTTCTCCGTATCCTCACCAGTACTTGTTACTGTCTGTCTTTCATAGTGGGATAAAAATAGGATCTCTTTGCAGTTTTGATTTGCATTTCCCTGATGACTAGTGGTATTGAGGATCTTCTCATGTACTTATTGGTCATTTGCATATCTTCTTTGAAGAAATGTCTATTCATATATTTGCTTATTTTTTAAATCCTCACTCAAGAACATGCTTATTTATGTTTTTAGTGAAAGGGTAAAGGAAGAAAAGAGAGAGGGAAACATCAATCTATTGCCTCTCGTATGTGCTAGCGTGCCCCACCCAACCAGGGACCAAACCATAACCTAGGCATGTACCCTGACTGGGAACTGAACCCTGTACCTTTCAGTTTACAGGATGATGCTCCAACCAACTGAACCACACTGGCCAGGGCAGATCTTTGCTTATTTTTAAATTAGGTTATCTTCTTATCATTGAGATGTAAGAGTTCTTTATATATTCTAGATATAAGTTTCTTATCAGATTACATGATTTGCAAATACTTCTCCTATTCTGTGGACTGTCTTTGCACTCTTTGATAGTATCTTTTGGTACACAAAAGTTTGTAATTTTGTTGAAGTCTAACTTATTTCTTGTCACTTGTGCTTTTGGTATTATAATTAAAAATTATTCCCTAAGCAAAGGTTATGAAGATTAGCATCCATGTTGTTTTCCAAAGAGTTTTATAGTTTCACCTCTTACATTTAGGTCTTTTTTCCACTTTGAGATCATTTTTTAAAATCCAGTGTGAGGTTTATTCTTATCCATGTGAATATTTACTTGTCCCAAAATCGTTGTGGAATAGACAATTCTTTTCCCATTGAATTATCTTGGAACATTTGTAAAAAAAGAGTCAATTATCATAACTGTATGGTTTTATTTCTGGCCTACTAATTCTGTTCCAAAGATCTATATGCCTGTCCTTAGGCCAGTACCACGCTGTCTTGATTACTGTGGCTTCGTGTTAAGTTTTAGAGTTGGGAAGATTGAATCTTCCAATTTTGCTACTTTTCAAGATTCACTGATCTGTTCTGGGCCCCTTATATTTCTGTATAAATTTTAGAACCACCTTTTAAATTTCTGCAAAGAATCCATCTGAGATTTTGATAGAAACTGTATTGAATATATACATAAGTTTAGGAAATATCACCATTGGAACAACAGTAAGTCTTTGGGTGCATTAACATGGAATATTTTTCCATTTCCTTAGATTTTCCTAATTTTTTTCAAGGGAAGTTTTGTAGTTTTAAGAATAAGTTTTACATTTCTTTGGTTACATTTATTGCTAAGTACTTTATTATTTTTCATGTTATCATAAGAGAATTTATTTTCTTAATAATTTCAGAGGTTCATTTTAAGTGCATAACACTACAATTAATATTTGGCTCCTGCAACCTTTCTGAACTTGTTTAGTTGTTCTAATGGTTAAGTGGCTTTCCCGTACACAAGATCACGTCATTTGTGAATACAGTTTTGCTTCATCCTCTCCAGTCTAGAAATCGTGTATTCTATAGTCTTTCCTAACTGCCCTGGCTAGAACTCCCCAATACCACACTGAACAGAAGTGATGACAGTTGTCTTATTCCTGACCTTCAGGGGAAAGCGCTCAGTCCTTCATGGTCAAGTACAATGTTAGCTGTGGGTTTGCACACATGCCCTTTCTCAGGTTAAAGGAGTTCCCTTCATTCCTAGTTTGTTGCTGTTGTTTAGTTTAGGGCTCTTTTAAAAAAAATATAATGAAAAGGTGCTGGATTTTGTCAAGTGCTTCTCTGCATAAAACACAGACCTTTGCCCTTGCTTCTCCCTGTGTATGCTCTCTCTATCTGCATAGCTCAGTGTTTCTCAGATTGACAGGAGCCTACTGCTGAGCAGTTCTGGACCATCATAGTCAAAAGTCTCCATCCACCACTATCTCTTCCCTAATCAGCCTATCATTAATCTTCAAAGCACTCTGCCATGATTATTGTAAGCACAAATTTGGTTACACTTGTATATTATGCTTAGTAACTGCCAACATATATTCATCATTTTAATCCTCAAAACAACCTTACTAGGTAGGTGCTATTACCACCAATTTACAGATATGGAAATTAAGAGGTTAAGTGTCTTATTCAAAGTCATGCAGTTTATAATTGGCAGACTCAGGATTAAAACCCAGGCCCCCTAGCTGCCTAGACCATTCTCTTAAACATGCTGTCATGCCTCTCAATAATTGCTCTTCCTTACTTCTTACCTTATTTACTATCTATACATCCACGTCGCCCGTCTCATTTATCGTTGTATTTTTAGACTCTAACACCACGTATGGCTGGGGTTCAACAAGAAAAGAGTCCCACTGGACTCTGATAAACACTGGCAACTGTACACACCCATAGAGAGAAACAAAGCTCATTGGTTTTGAGATCCTTCAGTAAGGAAGATTGTTTATCTTTAACCCCATGTTTTCGAAACTCATTTGAGCATAGACCTGTCGTCCTCCACCTGTCCCCACCACACTAATGATCTAGGGAACACACTTGGAGAAATACGGCCCCAGAGAAGCAGTTCTGAGAGAACAGTTCCTGGAAGGACACTTCGGCACCCCTTTCTGTGGCCGGGTCTGGTCTCATTTACAAAGTTTCACTTATACAGTCCCTGACATTTCCCTCGTAGCCACATCTCAGTTCAAAAAGAAAACCCCAATCACAGAGGTAGCTTCACTTTTCTCAGAGCTCTGATTTGCTGAATGTGATTCAAACAAATTCACCCTTCGTAACATACTTTTAACTATTCTCAGAATGCAGGCAAAACTGTGGTTAACAGTTTTGTTAACCACAAAACCGTTGTATTTCTTTCCTGAATACTTACTGTAACGTCAATATTCAAATCTGGCTTCAGATGTAGAATAACTTCAAAGTGTTCATAGCTCGGCTCTCTCAGTCTTCAAGATCATCTACTTGAACTTTCTCTGAAAAAGGAGCAAGAAAAAAATTCTACTTTTAAATCTAAGAAGGAAAATAGCAAATAACATAAGACAGACACATGTATGAGCAAAGCAGGGTACACTGCTGTGATTAATTATCTGCTTCTAAAGCACATCCTCCCTTTCAATCATTTATTTACATCAGCAACTACAAATTATAGGTGGTAGTTAGAGCATCTTTTTCAACCTCATAAAAAATCATTTTTAAAAAAGACACTTTCTCCTTTATCTTAAACGCTGAATACAGTCATTTTTATGTAACAATTCTTTAAAGTCTAATGGTCCTGTGGTGACCGAAATTTTATATATTTGGTCTGAAGGTAAGAGTTATCTTGGGTAAATATGAGTACTTTCTAAAACACAAACTTACATCAGATTCAAACAAGAGGCTTTGGGGAGAGAAGCCTTGTAACAAAGGGAGACTTGAGAATACCAAGGAGAATGGGTTGGAACTCATCATGTACAGCCATGAGGAGCTGACGAAGGCCCCATTCCTGAGAAGAAGAGACAGTGGGAACTAGAGTAACTGGCCTAGGGTGCCCAGAGTGACCGGGCTGGAACTTGGTCCTGCTATGAATTCCAGGGCAACAAAATTTTCAACATTTATTTTCCTCTAAGGCTGGAGCATGAAGGAAAACTTCACTCATACTGAAAGTGCACCAGACTAGGACTAAGACAAACATATACTGGCATTTCCCCTTGTGATTTTCCTAACTGCTGTAATTTGTATGCAAGATGACTCACATGGTAATAATCCTTACACCCAAAGGGGCTGAGTGCCGGTGCGGAGTTCTGATGACTCAGCCCGGGACGGGGTACCCAGGCACACAAGCACAGCTCTGGCGCTGAAGTCCCAGACTACAGAGGGAAGCCCCTAGTGAATTAGCTGGTTAGTTGGTTAGTGGTTAGGGTTGACCTTGGGGAATATTTCACTTTGAGCTAATGAGGTGCTTCCTCCTAGCTCCTCCCAATCAACGTCTATTCAGAACTTCCTGGCATTACCTTTTAAAAAGGTCACCTCAGGGAAAGAGTTTGCTCAAGCACAGACGGCCCTAAACTGGACAGCAGCCAATGACATGACAACACTGTAAAGGACCAGAACTGGGACCAGTTCTCAGTTTTGAGAAGCCTGTGGGAGGCACAGTGTCAGAGCCTACCTTACCTTGTACTGCAAGAATGGGCTTCACCTCCAGAAACCCAGGCTGAGGCAGCTTATGAGGAATTCAGCCTCATAAGCTGAATGTTCAGAGGACCAAGGGGAGCTGACCAGTGTGAAGTTCCCACAAAGTAAAAAAAAAAAAAATCAGTGTCACCACTGTTTGGTGAAATTCAGCCAGCCACGGACGTGTGACTGGAAACCACATAGGTGGTTGAGGGAAATACAAACTATTGTTTCAAGTAAGTTGTTTTTGGTGCCAAAAATAAAGCCATTTTCCCTCCTCTCCCATAACTCTGTTTATTACTAAAAAGCTTTGCAGCCTTGTGAACTGGACCAATTTAAGCCTCTATTTCCTCCAGGGCTCCTCCTCAGGATACTAAATTGGGGAAGAATTTGCCTGCTTTGGAAAAGGGTACTCTCTGTACTAACCACAAAAGAAAGAAAAAAGGAAATCATTCAACAGGAGAAAATGCTAAGAGAACCAGAAGACGCTGAGCTCTGTGGGCAGGTAGGTACGCACACCACTCCCTCTTCGTGAGAGTGCCAGGCTCCGCCTAAGCTGGCACTTCTGCCTGGCCTTGGCCCCGCCCCTCAGTCACCCTCTAGAGCAGGGGCTCGCAAACTAGAGTGTGACGTATGGTTGACTTGGGCTCTTTAACTGTCAGAAAGGGAGGGGATTATAGGAACAAGTATAAAGGACACATGGACAAAAGCTAAGGGGGGTGGAAATGGGAGGGAGGTGGGGAGCCCTGGGGGGGTGGACTGCGATGGGAGTAAAAGACAGAAAACTGTACTTGAACAACAATTAAAATAAAAATAATAAAAAAGATAAAAATTGCTATAATATGCTTGGAGAAAATCGAAGAAGAAGAAGAAGAAAGAAGAA
>PVKM010014615.1:8044-28909 GCA_004027735.1 Carollia perspicillata
GCTCTGCCCCACGACAAAGGTCCCTTTCTTAGGAAATTTCCTTCCCACAGTAACTCTTGCGAAACGAAAAGCACCCCTTTAAAAGTTTCTGACAAACTTTTATCCAACTTATCCCCCCCCCAATACTGTTTCAGTTTCATTTCTACTAATAGGAAATTTTCGCTGACCTTGGAGGAGAGTTTCCCCGTCTCTCCGCCCAATGGAGTAGTTGGGACACGCCCCCCTCCCTTTTTACCTAAACAGGCTGTATGTGTCTCAGAGCGCAAGGGTGTGAGCAGAACGTCGGTTTTAAAAACACAGTCGTACAGTCATGTTTCATATCACGCTGAAATCATGTGTTTTAAAAATTAAATAAATGTGGTTTTACAAACAGCATGATAGTACCTGCTCGTTCCCACTTTGGGATATTCTGAAATCTTACCTGTATAATAATAACCTTTGACTACTCAGAAAGCTCACTTGAAAAGCCTGGCTGCTCTGTATTTGTGTCTGAGGAAATATTCTGATACAGATCTCCGCACAGGCCTTAATGAGCGCCCGGGTGGCTTCAGATGAGCGTCAATCAACGCTCCTTCCTTCCCATCAAACGCTGACACGTAGGCATAAGCAAGGAGAAGGGAGTTGAGGTTCCCGGTGACCTTCTCAGCAGCTGGGCCAGCTTTCATCAGATAGCTCATTAGTGCAAACAGGCTGGTGGACAAGGTTACCCCAAACTGAGAAAATGAGCCAAATACATCATTTGCATACTAATTTAATGACATTCAGCGTGCCATTTGGTGTTCCTAGAGGGATAGAAGAAGAACAAACTGTAATTGTCACAATCATTAATGGTTTAAAGGAAACTGCAGATTCTTGTAACACTTGGGACAGTTAAGAAATTTGAATTCAGTGCAAAACAGGAGGCCAGCTCTGTGGCCATCTTACCTGAGGTTACCTCCTCAAGGGGCCAAGGACCTTCCATTGCCAGGATGGCACTGTGCAGAGCTTCTCGCCCTGACAACGCCGTCATTGCCAACCACAATGACAATCGGATGTGTGGTTTACTTCCTGGTGCATCGATGTGGCTGCAGGCAGGCAAGGGTGTTGGAGTGGAGCTCTCTTCATCCCCTGGCCCCTGAATCCTGCGGCTTCCACGGCTGGGCCACCAATCCTTGGCTTCTGCCCGGATCCCACTGTAGATTCGGAGACTGACTCGGCCCCTAGCAGGGGGAATGCATGGGTTGGCATAGCGTCTAATCACTTAATACTCAGTTAGCCATAGTGTTTGTCTCCTTTTCATTTTCCCACGGAATCCAGGAACCAGGTTGGACGGCTTTCCTGAGGCTGCTGTGACAAAGTGCCACAAACTAGGTGGCTGAAACCACAGAAACGTATTCTCTCACCTTTCTGGAGGACAAAAGCCCAAAACCAAGGTGTGGGTAGGGCCATGCTCTCTCTGAAGGCTCCAGGAAGGAATCCTTCCTGGGTCTTCCAGTTCTTGTAGTTGCTTAAACCATCTGGAGGGATGTCTTTGGCTTGTTGCCGTGTCCCTCCAACCCCTGCCCCTGTTTCCACGGAACTGACATCGCTGGGCTCCTCAGTGTTGTCACATGACCGGAGTCATTAGATTTAGGACCCACTGTTATGATGCCATCTTAGCTAAGGCCCTCTTTCCAAACAAGGCCACATTCTGAGGTTCTGAGTGGACATGAATTTGAGAGAAACACTCCCACCCTGTACTCAGGTAACCCCTTTTGGCTGGTGGCACTCATTCTACTAACAGCTCCTCTGTATTTCTATCTCACTTCTTTGGGTCCTAATTTCAAGTCTAGTTTTGGTACATGAATTTGGCCTCTTTCTCTGAGGAGCTAAAGGACAGTACCTGAACCTCAGCACCCTGGACCAAGAGCAAGTGCAGACCACTCCCTCTGACATTCACCAGCCTTCTGCGTCTGGCCTCCGATGTCACGATCTCCAGGCACGAGACCCATCAGTGCACCAGAGGTCCTCGGGGACTGCTGACAGCCCTGCCATTGACTGCCCAGCCGTCAGACTGTTTCACGTTGCTCTGTGCTGAGCTCAGCTCCGCCACAGCACCTGCCGGCCCCAGCCACTGCAGCCCCGTGGCCATCATCTCGGTGGAAGGCCGCTCGGAAAGAGGGACATCCCAACAGGCCCCTTCGACGTCATCCTTTCCACACAGTCTCTCCATGAAAGGGCTTGCTCAGTTTTAAAACCAAGCTCCGAAACACTTTAAACATGCAGAACATTTGATACGTACTTGAAAATAATCCATGCGCCCATATCCCCTAACGGTATGCTTCTACAGGTTTGCATCTGCACTAGGGAGAGGAAGGGAACATTCGTCTGGTGCCCTGGGGTAAACCGGAGGTGGTCAGGGACAACCATGGGGCCCTTGGTGATGAAAACTTCATTTTTTTTAACATTACATAGTTGTAGTAGGAGCAGTAAGTATTAGGGAAATAGTAGCCAAGGTGTTAAATATGGAATAGGCATAAAATTTCTGACTATTATTCAAAGATATAAATGAGAATTTTGAGGCTACTATGGCTGTATATTTCATGTTAAATATCAGGCTGGATGCTTGAAATATCTGTATGCAATTGCTGCACAAGAACTTTTAATGTCTTCGAATATTTGATGGTCACCTCTGATAGCTACCTTTGATAGCAGCTTTGGTGAAAATCTAAAGCAACTTTTCTGAAACCTCAAAAATGTGCAACGGTTGGAATTTGGAATTACATTTGAGGGATTTAACAGCATCTCCATGTCTTTCCTTGAGAAATGTCATATTGAAATTTCTCAAGATAGTAAAAGATTTTAAACCTCACTGACCTTTTTCTTCATCGAGCATTTCAGAATCAAGGCGGGTCCACATTTCAAGACCCACATGCATTGCCAGAGCAGTCACCCCATGGCCAATGTAGATACTGACATTAGAGGCGCTTCCCCCACAAGCCAGGAGAATCAGATACAGATACGGGGTAAAGAGAGGTTCACAGACGCCTCTAGAGATTGTAGCCACTCAGACTCCTCCCCTCCAGCTTGTGCCTCCCTGCTGCCCCCGACCAGGTGTGCCCTGGGCTGCATCCACACCAGTCAGGACACCAGACACCAGCCCCCAGCCCCTGCAGTAGCACCTGGGGAAGCGCTCCACCACTGTGCCACTGCTGCAAAAGTCACGTCCAGGCGGTGGAGGTCTTCCCCTCCTGGCTGGGCTTGTGGGGACCACAGAGTGTCCAGTAAGAACCTGCCTCCCACCCCCATTCAAAGGAGCCTGGGGGGAAGCCTCTTGGGGCCATGTGCCATTGACCTCTTATGTAGCTAATCCTTTTCACAATGCTCCTCACCCAGAGTGGTTTGTTAGAAAATGTCCTGAGATTTTTCTAGACAGTGTCTCTATTTGCCCTCGCTTTAAATTGTTGTTACCCCAGAAATAAAATTTCAGGGGGACTGTTATTTCCTCCATTACTCTAATAATTTTCCTTTATAGGTAACTGGTCTCTTCTCTGATTTCAGACTTTTCTGTCTGTCTTTCACATTCCACAGTTTCCCTTTGATCAATCACCTAGCATGAATTCATTTTTAATGCATGCCGCTCTGGGTTCAGAAAACAATTTGCTAATTTTTTACCAAAGCATTGTGTAATGGGAAAATAATGAGATGCGCAGACCTCAGGAACCTTGCTGAGTCTGGCACACGGAGAAGCCGCTCTCTAGTCAGGATGCAGACCGATTCCAGCCCCACGGGAAGCTCCCCCAGTCCCCTCAAGTCACACTGTCCCCCATGCAGCCACTGCTGTGAGGCCAGTCACCACAGACGAGCGCTGCCTGTCCTGGCATTTCTTATCAATGGAGTCACACCATCTGTGCGCCTTTGTGGCTGGCTTCATCTGCTCAGAATAACTTTTGGATGTGGGTCCGTGTTTTATGTTTATCAGTAGTCCACTGCGTCTTATTGCTGACTCCTTAGTCACAATATAAATATGCCATAACTTGTTTATTCGTGTTGATGGACATTTGAGTTGTTTTCTCTTTTTTGCCTATTATAAATACAGCTGCTTAAACATTCTTATTCAATTCTTTTTTTATGGACATCTGTGCTAGTTTTCCTTGTGTAAATACCTAGGAATTTTAGGGTAGAAAAATGTTTAATATTATGAGAACCTGTCAAAAAGTACTCTAAGGAGGTTACGCCAGCTTGCACGCTGACCTGCCAAGTATGAGTTACAGTTGTTTCACACTCTCACCAATATCTGCTCTCATCGGTCTTTTTAATTTTAGCTATTTCTGGTGGGAATGGAAAGATACTTTATGTTTTAAATTTGCATTTCAATGATGATTCATGATTTGAGCGTCATTTTGTGTATGTATTGGATACTTGTATAACTTATTTTGTAAACTGTTTCAGTTTTCTGATTTTTAATTAGGTGCCTATTTTTATCAGTACAAATTCTTTGTACATTTTGACGTGATTACTTACACACAGCAAAAACTGTCTCCTAGCCTGTAAGCTTGGATCATTTTCTTCATTATAATTTTTAATGGGTGGAAATGTTCACTTTTGATGAAGTATAATTTACCAATTTGTCTTCCTTCATTGTCCCTGTTTTATCAGTCCGTTCCTTCTAGTTCTTTTACATTTCCATATATATTTTAGAATCAATCATTTTCTGTCCCCCAAACAAAAGCCTGTTGCAAAGTTCACAGACATATTTTACTACATGGCCCTTGAGTATCTTTTGTTTTTTTCCATTCTAATGCAACTGGTATTTTTGTAATTTACTTCTTTACATGTAGAAACAAATTTATTTTTAATAATGTGCTCATCTGAACCTTTTAAATTCACTTGATTGCTCTATGAGAATTTTAAATAAAAATACTTCTACCTCTTCCTTTCTGATCTGAATGACTTTTTACTTCTTCTTCCTTAATGTCACTGGCTCAGCCCTCCAGGACAATGTGACTAGAAGAGACAGGCACGAGCATCCACACCTCAGGTCCAGTCTTAGTGGGAAGTCAGCAATATTTCAACATTATTAGGTTAGTGATAGCTTTTTTTAGTTGCTTTTAATGCAAATAAAGAAATTCCCTTCTAATTCAACTTTACTAATTGTTTTGTATCATAAAGAAGTATTAATTTTGTCAAATGCTGTTTATGGATTTCAAAATCCCATGATTTTTCTCATTTATCCCATGAATAAAGAGTGAGCTATCGCTCATCTCTGAATGCCTCTTCTGAAATTCAGGTTTTGATTGGCGGTGGGACAGTTATTTTTGCTTGTTTGCTTCTACTTTTGTTTTTTAAAGATTTTTATTTATTTATTTTTAGGGAGAGAGGAAGGGAGGGAGAAAGAGAGAGAGAAACATCAATGTGTGGTTGCCTCTCACATGGCCTCCACTGGGGACCCGGCCCACAACCCAGGCCTGTGCCCTGACTGGGAATCGAACTGGCGACCCTTTGGTTTGCAGCCCGTGCTCAATCCACTGAGCTACACCAGCCAGGGCTGTTTCTAGTTTTGAATCAGTTATACATACACACACATATTATGGTCTAATATTAGTGTGCTGTGAAGAGGTGAGTTTTACATCACCTTAGTATACTGCAGGAGTTTGACTTGTCTTTGGAAGTTAACATTTTGGGATGCAGATATTCCCTGGGAATAATAAGCCTTTTTGGCAATTGCTTTGGCCATTTTAATCAGGTTGTTCCGGAATGGAGCCCATCCACAAAGAAGTCCCGCAGGGGCCACCGCTGTCGTTCAGAAGGTCGGTGAGCGGTGACGTGGGCTAGTCTCGTCCAGTCTGACGGGTGAGACTGTTTGAGCATTAGAACAGTCCAGAAGAAGACAAGCAACTTCTAATTTTCCCTTTCTTCAGGGGTCAAAATCAATTAACAGCCACACGCCACTAATGTGGCAGTGTTCCTCCAGTTCCCATTAATTAAATGTCATCATTTAGGAGTCGAACAGGGACATGTGCTAAGCACTGAGTAAGTGCCAAGGGGACCTGGGGCCCTTCAGGCTGTAACTCACATCCTTCCACAGAAAGGTAGGGGTGCCCACAAAATACTGACACACGAACCAGCGCCAAAGGTACCTTGTACATTTGACCTGAAATAAGGAGGGACAGAGGAGTTCCTCGCCTCTCAGAGCAGAGGAGATCATACTGGGAAGAGTGTGCCTCCTGTATATTTAAAATAAGGAGGGAAGGCAGGGGCATTAAACACTTACTAAGGTTGCTTCTAGTTCTGACAGTTCGGGATTCTGGAAGACTGTCAAAAACAACTTCAAGACTAAACACTCGCAAAGGGGGAAAAGGGAGGAAAACGAGAGCGGAGACCCGCAGTGGGACGGTCTGGGTGCCACTCCGTGGCTCTCGTTGTGAGTCCCCCAGCTTCTCTGCTACCTTCACAACAGGGATTCAAGAAATGTCCTAGGAATCTACGTGATGCTGTCCTGCAAGGCCACTGCAGGTTGAAAGAAGTGACTCATGCAGGTATTTCACACTCGTGTTCACAGCAGCATTATTAACCATGGCCAAAGGATGGAAACAACTCAAGCGTCCGTTGGCAGGTGAATGGATACACATGGTAAAACATCATTCGGCCTCAAGAAGGAAGAAAATTCTGACACACATTACAACATTACACAAGGTGAAACAAGTCGGTCCCAACAGGGTAAACGCTTTATGATTCCTCTTATCTGTGGTATGCAATACAGTCAAGTTCATAGAGATAAAAAACAGAATGGTGGCTGCCAGGCGTTAGGGGGAGGGAACAACCGCAGTGATTACTTATGGGTACAGAGTCTCAGGTTGGTAAAATAAAAAAATATTCTGCAGACGGGTAGAGTTGAGGGTTACACAACAACAAAAACTAACTCAATGCAACTGAGTAGCACACCCTAAAATGGTTAAAATTGTAACTTTTATGTTACATGTATATTACCACAACAAAAACATAAATAAAATTTTAACACAAAAACAAGAGGTTTTTATTAGCATATACTAAATTCCTGGAGGTCTAGTTAAAACGTTAAGATTTGAGAGGCATGTGAGAGTGGGGTATTCGGCCAGTCAGTTGAGATGTACAGTACAGATACCTGACACCGCAGAGTGGCTTTCAATGACTGCATTTCCTAGTTCTTTGTGAAAGTATTTTATCAAAGAGGGAATGCATCTAAGTTCCGTGCCATTAATTTTTTCTTTATACGATCGCCCATTACTTTTCAGGCAAAAAGTGTACAAATAAAATGACAGAAACATTTTTTGAGAAGTTTAGTCAGTTAAGATACTTCCGCCTCCTAGGTCACCACTGTCACTGGATTCTTGCGACTATCCCAATATAAACACATGTTTTCAAAAGGAAGTTTAAGGACTACCTGTCACCTTTCCAGTGTGCCTACACGCCAGACAGATTTTAGCCTATTTCAGCCAAAAAACACTTTCCAGGCAGAAAACCTGATAAAGTGACAAAAGAAGCGGGTGTGTGAAACCTGTGCGACATTTCCCACAACCGCGGCACCCTTGGGTGCAAAAGTTCTCTCAAAATGTCGGCAAGAATAAAAATTGACATTCGTCAAGCAGTCCCTACTTTTTCAAAAACAATGCATACTTTTAATATGTCAAAATGTCTATTAAATTACCATTTCTGAAAAATCTTGTATTTACTAACCATGTTTACACCCATATCTATGAAATAAATATACCTAAATTCTCTTTGCCACACTGTTGGTGACTCTACCAGATGGGTGTTTCAACAGCATTAACATTGCAGAGTGATGTCAGCTTCATGGTGGCATAAGACGTCCCTTATGTTTGTAACCAGCCTACCCCACCCTCCCAACAACAAATATTCAGCACCCACCCATGGCCAAAATGCCTCAGAGTGATCCATGGGCTGTAGTACTATATACCACGGCATCCAGGAGTCTCACCCACCTGTACACCTGGCAATAAGCATACAGAATTTGGTCACAGCTGTGGACCCCAAAGTGGCCCATGAACTAGTCCCAGCCTCTCTTGGCCATAGTCCAGGATCCCTGGGGGAACACTGACTTAGAATCAGCCACAGAAAAGAGCCTCTGTGAAAGGTCAGTTTGACTTTTCCCACATCACCCCTCCCCAAAGGTGGCGCAGTTTAGGGCCAGGAGAAATGTATTTTCCTCTGAACAGGATCTCTCCCAGAGGTGAAAGGGAGAGGGTGTGAGTGAGCACCCTCTTCCCCATTTCTGTGGGATGTGCTGGGGGCTCATTTCTTTCTTGCCCCATCCGAAAAATAGACTCAGAAGCTGCCTGCAATCACTGGAAACAGGCGGGGAGAGGGGGTGACAGGACTCCAGAGGACGTTGAAGGGACACAGACAGACCATCCTCATCACAGAGTCAGTCTATCAGGAAGCCTGTCACAGAGCCAATGGAATGCCTCACCTACACACCCCTGACCTGGGGCCAGCCTCCTGTGGGCACACTCCTGATGGGGGCGGCCAGAGCAGGCTTTGACAGATGGCTGGTGAACATGCCCAGAGAGCTGCCTGAATGTGCAGGCAGCGAGAAATCACAGATTGAGTTCAGTGCTGCCTTGGAAGGAACGGAGAGGCTGCCAGCACTCAGCCCAGCGTGGGGAGATACAGAGGTGGCAAGCACACTTGGAAAGCCTGCCGCGGGAGGGAGCAAGAAGCACGGAGCCGGTGGCTACGCTGACACAGGAATCTCTCTATCCAAGATGCTCAGGTGGGGGGAAAAGACAGAAAACTGTACTGGAACAACAACCAGAAAATGTTTTTTTTTAAAAAAGATGCTCAGTAAAGATCTGTGGAGGGGACTGCTACTCCAAGTGCGAACAGCAAGCCCAGACTTCAAGGAATATGAAAAACCAAGATAGCATGAAACCACGAAAGGGTCACAATTCTGGTTACCAAACAAAAACACGGAGATCTGTATTTACCTGCTAAAGAACTTGAAATAGCTATTTTAAGGAAACTCGATGAGCTGGCAAAAAAAAATTGTTAACAGAAAAACAATTCAATGAAATCAGGAAAAAACACACAAACAAAATAAAAATTTTAATATGAGGTCGAAATCACAACAAGAACCAAACACAAATGCTGGAGTGAAGAATACAAGTAATAAAATGAAAATTTCCGTAGACATCACTATTGTAATAACATGTGTGGTGCCAGGTGGGTCCTGGAAGTATCGAGGGGAGCATTTTGTAAAGTGCATCATTGTCTAACCACCATGCTGCACACCTGAAACTAATACAAAGTAATACTGAACGTAAACTGCAATTGAAAAATAAATTTAAAAAAATATGGAATAGAGAACATCGACCTCAACTTGATCAAGCAGAAGAAAGATTCTGTGAGGCTGAAGACAGTAACTTTAAAATTAACCACTCAGAGGAAAACGGAGAACAAAATAAAAGAGTAAAAACTCCTATGTGATCTATGGGGCTCCTTCCCCATTAAAAGAATGAATATGTGAATTATTGGGCTCCCAAAAGGAGAAGGCAGGGAGAAGGAGCCAGAAAGCTCTTTAAAGGAATAATGGCTGAGACTTCCCAAAGCTGGGGAGGGACTTGGATGGCCAAGGTCATGACACAGAGTGGCTGGGTAAATTTTAAGGAACAAGGCGCAACTACATGCTGCCTACCACAGACTCACTTTGACCAAAGACTCGCCAGGCTCAGAGCAAAGAGGTGAAAAAAGAGGTCCCGTGGACGTGGAAGCCCAGGGAAAGCAGGGGTACCTATACTTGTATCAGACAAAATAGTATTCAACCAAAAACAGGGACAAGAGACAGAGAAAACAATCATATCATGATAAAGAGGTCAATTCATCCAGAAGCTGTGATACTCATAAATATACTTGCACCCAACATCAGAACACCTAAGAATTTTAAGCACACAGTAAGAACTCTGAAAGAACAAATAGATAGCAATGCTGTAACAGTAGGGGCAGATCACCCACACAGAAAGTCAGCAAGGACGTATCGAACACTCGTGCGCTGCTGTGGGAATGTAAACTGGCGGATCCACTATGGAAAACAGCATGGAGGTTCCCCAAAGTATTAAAAATACAAATACCATATGATCCAGCACTCCCACTTCTCGGGGTTTATACAAAGGAATAAGAACAGGGTCTCAGAGAGATGCGGGCATTCCCACCCTCACTGCAGCACTGTCCTCGGTAGCCGAGACACGGAAACCACTGAAGCATCTGTTAGCAGATGCATAAATGGAAAAGACGTGGCACACACACAGAAATGGGAATTTACTTAGCCATAAAAAGAAGGAAATTCGGCCATCTGCTACCACACTGGAGACACCTTAAGGCTGTATGCTAAGTGGAAAAGTCAGACGGAGAAAGATAAATATTGCAAGGTCTCAGTGACAAGTGGAATCTAAAAACACCAAACTAATAGAAACAGAATAGAATGGTGGCGACAAGGGGCTAGGGGGTGGGGAGTGGAAATGGGTTAATGCTGGTCAAAGAGTTCCTACTCCATTTATTAGAAAAATGAGTTCAGATGATGCTGTGTAAGCATGGTAATTAGAGTTGATGCTGTATTACACCCTGGCAAACTGTAAGACAGTAAATTTTTCATGTTTTCATCACACAAAAAGTAACTCTATAAAATGATAGAGTGTTAGGTCACACTAAGGTGACAATCATTTTGCAATATATACATGTATGAAATTGACACATTGTACACTGGAAACTTAAACGGTGTGGTATGTCAAGTGTATCCCATAAAGCTGAAAAAATCATTTCATATGTTACTTCTCTGTTAGCAGCTCTAAAACATTTTTTAAAACTGATTTTAATAATTTTATTCGGCAAATACAATTAAGTATCTATCATGATCCAGATACTAAGTTAGACACAAATTATTCAAAGAATGACAGATTCTATTGTATATGGATTAGAAGTATTTTTATACAAATCTGGGAAATTAATATAATTAAGTGACTCTTGCTTCATGAATATATGAAAGTAATTGAGAGACCTCAGTGATGTCAATCTCAGCATTATACATTAAAATCGCTTTAGCAGAAAAGCTAAATTAATTGCTTGGTGTTTTGTTTTTTTCTGTTCTCACTGAACACACTCTGCTAAAGAACTAAAAAATAGCCAAAAATTAGCAGCCAGGAGCTTAAGAAGGAAAGCCAAACAATATAAAGAAACATTTTGGTGAATTTTAAGTCAGAGTGAAGATTATCTCTAAACCTGTTTTCGAAGACACTTCTATAAGCACTGAGTCACACTGCAACGTCTTTTTACTAATAACACAGAAGCTTTAGAAAAGCAAACGCTTCCAGGACAGCAATCCTCTAACTTGAAAGCACAGGCTCCTTTCTAAACAAAAATGTTTCTTTGTTGCTGCTCTGGAAGCACAAGATTTGGTTGGGGGGTCTCTGCAAAACACCATTAACTCCTCAGCACACGTTCCCTTCCTGAGAGCTCGGCTCCTCCCACCGCGGATCTGAACCACATGCTCATCTTTGAAGTTGCACAATTCCCATTGACTTCAAAGGCCACATAAGGCGACCAGGTGGGTGCAGCTTGCTTGTCAAATGGTGTTGGAACACGAGCCCTGAGAAAAAAGCACAAATTCTAGCTCTGAAGTTCCGCTTTTTGTTCATCTTAAAATGAAGTGTCTTAGAGGTTGACAAATTTGATAGAACCCACGACCAGTCCACTAATGTTTCCTTGGCTTATAAAGAGTATATTTGACTCATAAGCAGGTTTAAAGCCTACTCACTGATTTGTAATATCCTCTTTGTCTCCACACCAAAATGGTCCACCTTATACAATATTTGAGTCTACTAATATACAATAAATCCCTGTAGAATAGGTAGAAACCAAGTAATTATTTTTAATAATGGCCATCAGATTTTACAGATACTTTGGCATGAACCAATAAATTTATGTCTAAGAATAAAATAAGAAAATTTTCGTTTGAACATTAGCTCTTTGACCTAATGTTCAGACTTAGTAATATTAAGTAAAATGGTCTAGTAAGAAAAATAAAAAGGTTATCTTTGTAGGTATCTTTAGCATCATTTTCTGCTGTTTTTTTAATTTCCTAGTTTCATCATATTAAAGGATTGCTAGGAAACCAGTCTTGACTACTGCCACCTAAAAAGTTACCCCCACAGAATACTGACCTAAACCCATCTGCTTGTTTGATTGTATCTCACTTTGTGGGTGAATCCAGAGCAGGACTCAGCGGGGTGACTCCCATGGTCCTGACCACTGCCATCACTCAGTGACACGCAGCAGACAGAGAACTGGTCCTGAAGACCTCAGACGCCTCCGATCCCATGCACGGACCTCGGTGGGGAGGGTTAGGAGTATGGGCTCAGCTGGGACTGTCCAGTGAAGGACCTATAAGTGGTTTCAGCCTCTGCCAGCGTTGAACTACATGTACTTCCTACACTGCCACTCTGGGCTCCCAAAAAGCCTATTCAAAGAAACAGGAGGTGGAGGCTGACAAGTATCGCTTCTACCCTACAATGTCAGTCAAAGCAATGACAGGACGGAGCTGGGTTCCAGAGGAGGGGACTGGATCCCCTCCGGGGGGAGTGTCTGAAATATCACAGCCACCTTCAATCTGTGTAATCTGTCTCCAGCAAACTCTCCCACATGCCGGCACCACACTCCTGGGGATAGAAATCACAGCGCTTTACCCCAAGAGTTCCTCCTCTCTGACTTACCTACCCCTTCCTAAATCACTCAGCCATAGCTTTCAGCCAAGGAATTATGTTCTTCTTCTGGGCTGTTTCTAATCACAGAAGAGGCAGATAACATAAAAATGGGAATTTTAGAGCCCTGGCCAGGTAGCTCAGTTGGTTAGAACAATGTCCGGACACGCCAAGGTTGTGGGTTTGATCCCAGGTCAGTGCACATGCAAGAATCAACCAGTGAACCCATAAATAAGTGAAACAATGAAGCGCTATTTCTCTCTCTCTCTCTCTCTCCCTCTCTCTCTAAAATCAGTCGATCAATAAAAATTTAAGCAAACACCCCAGAATTTTTAGTATGTATTTATTAATTTATAGAATCCCTATTTTAATAATAGACCAAGCCTATTTGTTACTATTAACTTGATGTTATCAAGATTAATGTATTAATAATTAAACATTAAAATCGTTTTACTGATTAAAAACAAAAAATGTTTCAGATTCAATACATAATCACTGGCCTGTGAGTTAGCACCATCCCCACATCAGAGTTTAATTCTAGACATATGAAAATTCAGTAACTGTCTTAGGGCCGCCCTGCTGGTAGGTGTTAGGGCTGGGACGAGCTGCCTCCCTGGTGACTGAGCATATACACTGCAACTGCACAACCGAATCACATCACTATTTTAACGTAAAATTCTGCGATGGTGTTCAATGCCATCCATCCTCATTCTCTGTGCAACGTCCACATTCAGTCTTCAGAAGTCCTCATGTTCATCTATGCAGTCCCTCTGAAGAGTCTCAAGGCATTTCTATTCAAAGTCGCACACGTGTGTACTAAAGACGTACTTAGCGATTTATATTTATGGCCTAGACAACTTGGAGACAACTACATGGCAGTTGGGTTACTTCTCTCCCCCTACCCTACTAGTGTTCAATGACTGCACTTTTGACAATCCACTGGCATCTCATCAGCAAAACAGCCTCAGGAATGCCAGCCCCACGCCCGTCTGCAGAGCGGAGGCGGGTCGCTGAAGAAGAGGGAGGAACTGATGGACACTCGGGTAATTAATTGCACTGGTGTTGGCCACAACATGCCTATTAAGCACAATTATCTCATCTTTAAAAATAGACAAAATAATTTTTATCATTCAAAGAGAACCACATTATTATTAAATATCTGAACAACGGCCCTTCAAAAGCATATTTTCAGTATCACCAACGTACCTAATTTTTAACACTCTTGGTATACGAGATTAATATAAGTCTTACACAAATATTCTAAATAAAGTTTTAACTTCTATCCTAATATATAAATTACATATTTCTCTGGTCTATGTCTAATAAAGAAAATGATATAGAAACATAAAATCTATATGTAGGATATGTACATTCATTTATACGTGCATTTGAAGAGATGACCTACAGGAATAAAATTGTAACTGGCATGAATCAAAGAATATCTGAAGTTAGTTCCTGAATTTTCAGGAAAAAATTTACCCAAAAAATTAATAATAAATGTGCTTGCCACGTTTTAATAAATAAAAGCTTTCTTGAAAATATTTTTGAATTAACATGACTGTATCTCCTCTTAAGCAGTTTTTTTGCTGACAAAGTCTGAGTAAACAGACTTGATTTTAAGGTATTCACTATAGGGAATTTAAAGCAAATACAAATATGCAGAGAATAGCAGAGTGAACCAAACCCGTTGACTTATCATTCAGCTTTAACGTGTTTTCACACTGCGGTGGCCATTGTTCCATTTCCACTGTCACTGGCTCCCCATGTTTCCGTCCTGGTGTCAACCCCAGGAATTGTATAATCTCAGGGAACTGGGATAAGTACCTTAAAATTCAAATTGTGCTAACTTAGGATATTTTACAAAATCAGTAAATACTGAGTTTAAATTTTAATTAGTTTGTAGAACTGAAAAGAACTAATATTTGAAGGAAAGTTAAAATGTCAATATTTATCTTACAGGAGAGATCAGTATTGTTAAGAAGTTAGGAAATTATCATTCAGCAATCAATAATGCTTAAGGCAAAATCATTGTTATTAATTCACTACTGACTCAATATTATTAACCTGATTTAAACCACCGAGTTGTTTTTATTGTTTATACATCCAATTTCGAAACAATGAACATTCTTGTACATACTTTAAAAATGACATGATTTAATTTTTTAAATTTCTTTACTAATTCAAATTGGTTTCTACCCATTAGTGGAAACCAGTAATGGTTCATAATAATTGCAAGCTAAATCTTGAACTGACAAAAACAAACACATATGAGTCATATACCCACTCAGTGGAATCATTCATTCCTAACTACTTCTCAGTTACTTACTATACCCAGCTAGTCCACATATTAAAGGTAAAATAACAAACAAGATAGACAAATCTCCCGTCCTTGAAGAGCTTACAGTCAACTGGGGAAACAGACAACTAACAAACAAGGATAAATGTCCTCATATAACACTACTTAGCAGTAAGTGCTATGCAGAACAATAAAGCCAAGTGAGGTGACAGCCCATGACTTGGGGAGAGGCCATTTGGATTGATTGATTTTGTGTGTGTGTGCGGGCATTTGGATAAAGTGAGGGCATCAGTCCTGCCAGAATATCCATGCATAGAAAAGCAAACACTTTGAAAGGGGAATCAGGTTAAGGTCTTAAAGGAATGGCAGGAAGCCCGCTGGGGTCCTGCCAGGAAGAAGCATGTGAGGCTGCAGGAGATAGGGTCTGCCGCCTTGTCAGAGCCCCTATAGGGATAGACCTTCCACACCAAAGTAAGGACAACAGCTTCTACTGCATGTGATGAAAACCCATGGAAGGATTTTGAGCAGGAAAGGGAAGTGATCTAATGTTTAGGTTTAAAGGAGCTTTCTGGCTGTTATATGAAGAATTTGCTACAGAGCAACCGCATGAAAGCAAGGAGCTAAGGTAAAATTTAAGCAGTCCACAGAAGAAATGACAACAGCTCAGCAAGGGTGACAGACAGAACTGGAAGCCAGTAGTCATTGAATTTGGACTATATTTTGAATGCAGAGCCACAGAGGTTGGTGATGGATTGGAGGTGAAATGTACAGGCATGGGAATAGTCAAGAAAGACTTCTAGGATTTTCGCCTGAGAACTAAGTAGATGCTGACACCCTTCAATAAAACAGGAAGAACTAGGAGGAAAGCAGGGGCACGGGGAGTAAAGAAAGAGTTCTAGTTTGGTCAAGGCAAGTTTGAGAAGCCTAACAGACAGGTCAAATGTTGGATACAGGAGCCTGGTACTTGGGAGAGGGATCAGGGCTGGGGATGTGCGTGCGGATTCGTGAGTGTGTGGATCAGATTTAGTAGCATGGGAATGAATGAGACCGCCTAGGGAGGGAGTGTAGAGGGAGAAGAAAACCAGTCCAACTACTAATCCCTGGGAAGACAAGGGGGAATTCAAGTGATATAAGTATTCACAAAAGGATGGCAGGCTTTCCGGCTCTTCGGCGAGGACAGGTAAGATGATAACCGAATGCTGGTTACAGAATTTGTCACAGCCGGAAGGCCACTCACTGGTCAACTGGCAATGGCCATCTCAGTGGAGTGGCACTAATGAAAACTTTATTGACATCAAAGAAGGTAGAAAAGTAGGAGATGAGGAAATGAAGAAAGTTAACATAACAGTTTCAAAGAGTTTTGGAGTGAATGTTGCCCCAAAAATGGATGACTATTTGGAGAGTTGGTGGATTTAGGGATAATGTTTGCTTTTTTTAAAACATTTTCATTTATTTACTTTCAGAGCAAGGGAGGGAGAAAGAGAGGGAGTGAAACATCAGTGTGTGGCTGCCTCTCGTGCACCCCCTACTGGGGACCTGGCTCGCAATCCAGACATGTGCCCTGACTGGGAATCGAACTGGTGACTCTTTGGTTCACAAGCCGGTGCTCAGTCCACTAAGCCATACTAGCCAGGGCAATGTTTGCTTTTTAAGATGAGAGAAAAGAGAGCGTGTTTGTGGATTATACTGGTACAGAAAGGAAGTGAGGATGCAAACAAGAACGGTGGTAATTTCCGAGGTAAGTCCTTAAGTAAGCCAAAAGTAGTGGGTGCCAGTAGCCTCAGCCAGGCACTGCCGCCGGGCAGCCCTAGTATCCCAGGTGTGTTCCATGTGGCTACACGCAGAGACCACAAGTGACGGCATGCACCCATGCCTGTGTGGGTGGGCTGCCCACCGCCGTGATTCCCAACCAGAAGGTCACTAACATCAAAAACAGTTCTGTCCAGAGCAGCCCCTTCTCCGCGAGCAGGTGTCAGGCACACCAGCTACCCCAGGTCTCTAGAGAAGTGGTTCTCGAAAGAGGGCCCCTGGAGTGAACACAGGAGCATCATATGGGTGCATATCAGCAAAACCATGTCAAAGACCCTGTCTCAGACTCTGAACCAGACCTCGGGGACAGGGCCCAGTACTCGCTGTATGAACCAGGCATTCGGGTGTAAGCAGAAGTTTGAACGCTGCTGTTCTAGAGCATGCGGGGGAAGGTATGCAGGTAGCTTCTAAAATACGCCCAACCCATTGCTTCTGAGCCTCACCCCCATCCCCAGACTCAGGCTTGCTGCCCACAGACATCTGGGCACGCACCCACCAGCGCCAGGGCCGCCTTACTGACAGTCTTCCAGAGCGATCCAGAAGCCTCCATAAATTAAAAAATCACCCTTCCCAATCTATACCCTTGCAGCAACTGCATTAATGCATGTAAGCACTGTTTTTATATGAAAAAGCAAAGTTTCTCATTGTTATAAAAACCTGAGCACCAATCTCTTTGCAAAGTTTATTTATTTATTTTTTTTGTTAGCATGTCAATTCTGGTCATTAATGGCCTTCAGATACCAGGAAAAAATACATTTATGTTTCTGAATATGAAATACTTCTGCATATTGTGAGTATCTGTGTCTAAAATATCCCTACAGACCAGGGGAATTTTCCATTCCCACCACTGCCGTCGGAGAAGGACACATGGACGTGGATTCTTCGGGTAAGTCGTGGAAAACCAGTGAATCTTCTCACGGCCTGGGGTGGGCTGTCTGCACCTGGTTTCCCGGGGTCTTCCACAAGGTAAGTTTCCCGGAGGCTGCAAAGTCCGTGGGAACAGGTAAGGACAGTCCCCATCTGAGACACAATAAGCTTATGCCATCAAGATAGCACTTAGGTTTTATTCTGCTCATAACTTGGATTGATCAAGTTTTTAACAGAGAGAATAGCCTTTTCTCATTTTAGCTGTTAAACTCATCACAGAGGGAAGACTTACAAACTGTTTAATGTGCTTCCTTTACAACATGAGCCTCACCTTGCTCATATTAAAACCCATTCCCTTTTAGTAAGATAAAATTAAAAAGAACTCCAGCCCGATATAATTACAAACTCGGGCTCTACGCTTTCCGAGAGCCAAGCGGTTGCCTCAGTGTGGGGAGTCCCACACGATTCCCCACGGCGGCTGGGATCAGAAGTGCGCTTGAAAGAATCTGTGCCGATTATAATCATCTTCCAAATTAGCCAATATTAGCACTGAGCCAAATAATTCACGTGGCATGGTTTCCGTGTTAGGCAATCAATTACAGTTCAGATGAAGCCATGCAACAATCCACAATCCTTCTTTAGGATCGCAGTTTTTGTCATTTAATATGTTACCACAGCCTTCAAAAGGTCAGGCAGAACAATGGAGGGCAATTTCCAGTTAGTAAATGTTCCTTTATTGTCACGAGAGGGTGAGAAACCTGACCTTATACGTGTGCTTGATGGGATAGGAATTTTAATTCATTCATTCCTTCCTTACAGAACACTTCCTTACAGAACACTTTAAAATGGGGAATGACCCTGTCTGTAAGTGGGTACACATTCACACGGGCGTACCAGAATAACAAGTAGCCCTGTTGAGAGGCTCCTGGGGCACCTGTTCATCAGGAGATTGCAGGGGTAGAAGGAACACCCCGAGTGACCACACCAAGCAACTGGGTACCTGCCTGCGGCCCAGCAGAGCACAGTTTTCTGTGTCCTCCAGTTTGAGATTTGAGTGGCCCAGGGTCCCACCCACTGCGACAGCGTGATGGAGTCAGACCACACATCTGCGGTCTGTCTCCTCCAAACCAACGTATCAGCCCCGGAGAACCACCGAGCACGTACCTTTCAGTACACAGATTAGATTTCCCAGTGCCAAGCTAATGTTATGAATCAAATTTAGTTCCTAAACTCCTCAAATACGGTGGGGGGAAAAAAAGCAAACTTTTTTCAAAACGTAAAGATTAGGATCTTGTTTATTATCACTTAAGAGTAATAGCAACAGATTTCCTCCAAAATTTTAAGGTCAGCCACCCTGAGAATCTTCCTATTGTTCAGTCGCCTGACAATGGACGCCGCCAGGTCTGTGCATCTGCAACAGAGAAGACACAAGACGGTGAATCTGATGATTAAGAGAATGACCCGGGCTGCACACACTGAGCCTTGATATTCAGGCCAAGACGGTTCCACGTCAGCAAAACGACATACACACAACTGTCCTACCCTGCCCCCACGCCTTAACCTTTAATCATCCAAACTCCTGCCCGGGGGACAGGCAGCCCCTGGAAAAGCCCCTGTGAAAGCAGCTACTTCTACAGAGGGAAGAGAGTCGGTCACTGCCACCTGCTGTCACGGATACGTGTGGAGGCATGCAGACAGAGGGACGAGGAATCAACACCATGAAATCCGGCCGAGAGGGACGAGCTGAGGGAGCCACTTTGCCAGAGGCACGACCAGCACAGAGGGGCAGGCACTGCCAGATGAGAAGAGCCAGGGGTTCTGCCTAGGAGGCCTCATGCCATAGCAGTCCAGGGCCAGATTGTCCGGTTCAAATCCCAACTCCTCCCCTTACTAGGCATGAGAACAATAGCAAATCTCTCAACCTCTCTGCGCCTCTGTTTTCCTCTCTGCTAAGTGGGCATTATAAAGGCACCCCCTACCAACACGTGGAGCTGTCATGACGATTCAAAAGCGTTGAAAGTCTTGGATGTGGGCTTTGCATGCAGTAACAACCACAGAAGTATCTGCTCTTGTTCTTGTTTTACGTGAAGTTGTCTCTGTCTTCAGATCAAAGACACTCTTCAGGAACCCAGTGCTTGCTGCTGTTTTTGTTTGTCTGCATCGAATCATCTCCACTGCTCATACTGCAGCACAAAGGTGCACCTTGGGGGAGGAAGCCAGCCCGGTGGAAGGGAGCTGGATCGAGTTCACCTGAGTAACCTAGATAGACGCCTGCACCCTCCCCTCGCCCCTGCACGGGGCCCTGCAGGGCTGCAGAAAGAGGCCAAGGTGCTCCTGGGAGTCACCAAACTCCGTCAGCACCACCCTGCTCGCCAGGAGTCATGTGGGCTCCGGAAAGTGTTAGGCTCACTAATTGCTCAGGATCCCTAACGAAGCTTTTTTTCACTCCTGGCTCGTCTCTTCTGTTTGTGTTGTGTTTTTATTGTTGTTGCTTCTTTGGGAATTTTTATGCTGCAAAAAAGAAAAATAAGCTGTCTAAAATGTTTAGGAGATATTTCAGGAAGATGCAAACCTTTTGGGGATGCAAATATGTACTAAATAATATATATGCAAAACAAATAATATGTAATAATATGAAGGTCTCTCCCTTTATTTTACTTAAAAAGCTTATGATTCTGTCTTTTAAGAACCAATGGAGGTCCTGACTGGGTTGGAGCATTACTCCACACACCAAAAGGTTGAGGGCTGCACACAGGAGACAACCGATTGATGTTTCTCTCTCACCTCGATGTTTGTCTTTCTGCCTCTCTCTCTTCTCCCTTCTTCCCTCCCCTTCCCCCCTAAAATCAATAAACATATCCTTGGGTAAAGACTTTTAAAAATGCTTTTAAAACACACCAATGGGGAAGGAATGGGTTACTCGTAACTCTGAAACAAAAACAAAAAATGTAAAATAAACAAATGGGGAAAGTAGTTTTTCTCTTCGGGTGTGATCCAATGAGTCGGCAGCACTGACAGAGTGTCTTCCACATGCCAGGCGGTGAAGTGGGTGTGGGCATCCTCGGTGCTGGCTGTGTAGGTGCTGGGGTCAGTCCTAAGCGGAGGGGGAGGAACCTCTGCCCTCAGGACCTTACATTCCGGCACATGGAGCTGCATGGGTTTGGGGCAATGGGACAGAGGTTGGAC